>VZSR01003807.1:829277-914003 GCA_013398615.1 Brachypodius melanocephalos | reverse complement strand
TTCTTTTTCTTTCCTTTCTTTTTCTTTCTTTCTTATTTAGCAGCAATCAAGTAAAGCCGCTGACATTTCCAGAAATGCAATCTTCCATACTGATATGAAAATAATGACTATCAACTTTGTACTTGTCTTTCTATACACCGAAAAAATTCCCAGTCTAAGCACCTCCAATGATGGTTAAAAAGTAGATAAACAAGCATAAGGAAGAGCACTTATTTTGAGAAGACAAAGTTTTGGCACCTTTACCCACTCCCTAATCTGTTACCCGGAGCACTGGCTTCAGCAGGCTCCTGGGACAAGGTACTATTCAAGAGGGCAGATTGAAAGCCCTTACTTTAGTTCTGAGTAGTTAAAATCCAAAAAGGTGCATTGTGCTAGTAGTCCTTTCATAGCCCCTGTGCCTTTAATGATAGCCATTTCTCCTTATTGAACCCTTTCTACTCCTTTTCTTCTCTGTTCCCCTCTCCTCCTTTAAAGGCTCCTTTGAGTAAGTGCTGTGCCTCTTATTTTTCTTTTCCTTTTCCTGCTTCCTCCCTCTTATTTGTTTAAACCATTCCCTTGTTCATCTGCTCTCATTTTCTTTCTGGCTTTAACCCCCCATTCACTGTTATTCTCTGTTTTGGTTTTTTTTCTTTTTCCTGTGTGGGTGTGAGCACATTCTCCTGCCTTATCAGCTCTCTAGCCCTTTCTCTACAACATCTGAGTGGATGCTGGAATGATCTTTAGCCAGAATCTCCCTAGGGGTCTCAGTCCCAGACTCCAGAGCTTCTGAAATGAGATGGAAAAAGAGAGACACCCTGGCAGCAGCTTGTCCCTAATGGCCAGATGGCCAGCACTCACATTAATACAATATCAGGCATTGCTGTAGTTCTGCCTTGGAAACTGCTTGCCTGTGCTGGCATCTTCTCACACTCCTCTGACAGCCATGCCAGTCCCAGCACCCTCTTGGGAAAAGAAATGGAAATGACCACATAAATACTTTGAATTCAAGTCACTGTGCAGCAAGAATCATCTAATATTTTCATGTGTGAATGTTTACGTTATCCCCTCCCCCTGCACACCCTCCCTTCTGTCCCCCTCCAGTTCCATTATACATTGTCCTTTCCTGTATGTTTTGCTGATATTGAATTCAGCTCCCTTGCAGCCTGGGACTGATGTTTTTGAATTTACCCTAGCTTTCATGTGTACATCCTTTCACACTGTGCTTTGTCGGGTGGGACCCCAGAAAGTGATTGCACATGTCAGGGCTGGAAGCAGTCAACTATCTACAAAGGAACAGTCAGTTGTTAATGTTTGGCTGTGGTGAGATGGAGGAACAAGCAAGCAGGCAGTAATCTTTTTTTTTTTTTTTTTTTTTTTCTGGGTTGCCTTTTTTTCATGACCTTGTAATACTGTGGGGCTTTGCTTGTGTCATGCCATTCTCAGAAAAACACAGATGTGAAACAGAAAGTTTTGTGGCTGATGGCAGATCAGAGGAGGCAGAGGTGGAAAAAAGCTGTTGAGTTCATCTGTGCTCACAAGCACTCTTCCTTGTGCCACCAGGAGTGCATGACTCAGCCTACCTCCAGGGCCAGAGCTGCCCCTCTGGGTCGAGCTTATCAAAAACTGTGCTGAACACAGTGCAGTGTGAGCAGGGCTGCCTGTAGGGCTCTTCTTCCTGGCCTTTGACAGGGTACCTTTTGGTTCAGCTTTGGCTCTTGAGAGCTCAGACTTGGCCTGCCGTAAAGGAACACGTGTTTGGTGTCACTTGAATGTCCAAGCTTCAATTGCTCACCTCAGTGTGTCGGCTTGTCTGTGTGCAGCAACCTCCATCCTGTGTGCCAAAGGAGGAGAGTTACCTCCCTTTGTGGGAACATTGTCTCGTCCCATGGATCCTATAGAACTTCCCACACTCACGTGCTGGGATAGGTGGGCAGCCCGAGCATGTAGGAGCACCCAACACCTCAGTGCAACACCAAAGCATAAACCACTGAGCAGAGAGGTGAAATGTGAGGCATGTTTTATTTCTCTAGAGGAGTTGTGTGTGGAGTCCCTCATTCCTCTTGGTAAGGGACTGCTCAGGTAGACAGTCCCCTGGTGTGAATAGGGGCACCACCCAGTGCTATGCATGCAGCTTTGTTTGCTTTTTAAATTCTGCTTATCTCTTGCTTGTCTGTCTCCCTGACAGCTTTCTAATATTTCCTGGTTTTCTTTTGCTTAGAGTGGAAAGGGGAGGGAAACTTAATCCTATACTGCTTCCTTTTTTTTTTTTTGGTTTTTTGTTTTTTTTTTTTAGGATAATCCTTGCTTGTTTAGGATCTGACCCTGTTCCCCTGAAGTAAATCCCAAAACTCACATCTAGTTCAATGAAAAGAAGAGTAGACTCTTAAACCATTACTGTTATTAATTACATTACAATGATGCTAAATGCCACTGCTATGACTGTGATGTCTTTTATAACTAGTGGTATTGCTCGTATCGTTACTGCTACTAATCATATGGCATTGCTTATTGCTTTTCTCTTTGGAGGTCTTTGTCAAGGCTGGGAGCAACCTATGCACCTTCAAGGATTTCTGGTTGAGAAGGCAGAAATTTTCTGGTGAGAATCTAGACAGGAAATTACCTCATGCTAAAGGAGGCAACAAACTCAACTAGTTGAGTTTGCATCCAGGGAGTGTACAATAAGTAGAAGAAAAAGAAAGACCGAGGCTGAAACAAATAGAGCTTGGCAGATCTGACTCAGCTTTGTTGAAGATGTTTATGAGCGTCTGAAGTGGCTTGAATGTTGTAGGTCTAACCAGGCAGTGTTACCTTTAGACTTAGGGAGACATAATGAGAGGGGAGAACAGGTGGCCTGTCACTTTATGCACAGAGGGTTAGTAAATATTTGTCTGCAAACAGGGCTGGCATTAGCACACAAGTCTAAGTGGGGCTTCATTAAACACAGTTTCTGCTTCAGATCATTAATTCATTTTAATTATGTGTCCACTGGTCAGCGTGGGTTGGGGCAGACGTGGTGGACACGTGGGAGTCTGCAGGGATGCCCCATGCTGGCCAGCCCGAAGGGCGCCCTCCATGCACCCAGCCCACGTGCACCTTTCTCCTCCCTCTTCCTCTCACCCAAGAGCTAACAAATTTTGCACAGGACATTTCCTCTGGGATTAAATAATGCCTGGCTGGGGTTAATGGCACTTGGCTGTGCTTCATGTCAGCAGCTCCACCTAGCTGGTCATTAATCCATGGCCTCGGGGGAAGTCCTGTATTTCAATTATTGTTGGATTAATGAGATTAGATCTAGTCTGTACCACTCAACACTAATTTCCTCACTTGAATGTTTAAAATTGTGCAAGTGATGGGGAAAAAAAAACAAAACGCTCTTAATATATGAAAAATTCTTCTCCATGTAAACCACATCTTGGGCCCTTGTTAGATTGAGGCAGCACCTGAGGAAACAGTGAGTACTGAGGGAATCAGAAAGTGCAGGAAGGTTAAGGTCTGTGTTAGAAACAGAAATTGCACTAACCATGGCTGTCACATTAGAGCTGGTGCAATGGACTGACAGTGAGTTCCACTTAAACACCAATCAATATTAATGGCAATGGAGAGAGCAGCTTCTGGCCTGAGTAGCGTCTGAAGCAGTTCTTGTGCATATTTATTAGGACATAAGTATGTAGTATGGGATCCTCTTCTACTGACCTAATCTGATTATATTGTCCAAGACAGCTAAATATATATAGATAATAAAAGCACATGCTGATATACCATTAACTTGAACAACAAATATGCTGTTTGATTTTCCACTATGGTGGGAGATAATCTTGATTCATCGATTATCATTTCTATTTCTGGATTGCTGAGCTTGTATATCTTTTGTTCATGTTCTTCTCCAGGTGTAAGACAAGGTATTGATCTCCAAGTATTAATCTCAAATGCTAACATATGTGCACCTGTGTATGTGTATGCTGAAGCCATTTGGGTTGGTCTTCTCCCCATGCTGGCCTCTGTCTTTACATTTCATGCCCAACAGTTAATAGCGCCACTCCTGCCCACTTTTCATTCCTCCATGTTACTGCACACTGATGAGGTGCTGCTGTGTCCCTTCCTGGACTCCAGACTTGCCCTCCTGTCCTCTGTTCTTGGTAGGAGATGCACCCTGTGGATTGCTGTGCAACACTGCACACTGACCCTTGACTTTCCTGAGAAAGAGGAGGGAAGCTCACTGATTTCTTTAAACTTCTGATGTGTTTTCAGGCAAAACTGAAGCAGCTGTGAGAGTTCTGTGAGAAGAAATACAATATAGGCCTAATGTTCTTTTCAAAAGCCGAACTAAAGACAGGGATATCCCCATTACAAATCAAAACGAGCAACTTCTGTCCAAAGACCGGATCATGTTAAGTATAAATCCACAGAGGGGTAAGGCTGAGAAATTGAGACTCATGTACGCCTTTAAATGTGAAGGCTGCAACACAGGGCTCTGTTTGACACTGCTTCTCCTTCTAGCCCTTGAAGCCTTCATGTAGTGGCCTCTTGTGGGAGGAAAGATGGAGGCATTGCTTCTATGCTCAGCCTCTTCCTTAAGGCTTTCCCTCCCCAGACTAGTGAGACCATGGGATCGAGTCCTGTAGGAGCAGGCAAGGGAACAAGCTGGGTTTTTCACTTTCTTGAGGGGTGTTCGTAGCCCAAATACACTACAGCAGAAGGCCAGAGGAGCTGCTGACAATTATCCTCCAGCTGTGTTTAAAGGGTAAGAAGGTCCTGTTCAGTCCTGGGACATAAAGCATTGAGGCATTAGACTTTAGAAGGGCAGTCAGGGTGGTAGGTAAGTGTGTGGTTTGTACAACCCTCAGTAGTGTGGTCAGGGATTTAAGACATGGTTTTTCCTTAGCTGCTGTATGAGTCCATCATGGCATAAACTGCTTTGGACACCTGTGGGCAAAAAGTGTGCAAACAGCCTGGGGTGTGGTGAGGCTCTGCACTTCCTCCTTCTTGATGCAGGTGTTGCCAAGAGTCCGAGGGCTGCAGAAACCTCACTGAAGCTGAGGCCAAAGAAGGAGAAATGAATGGACAAGAAGATTGGCCACCATTACTTTTATCAATATTAAAAATTTCAATTAAAAAATAGAAGCAGATAAAACCTGCAAGTATCATAGGATCTCATCAGTGATCTTATCTAGCCCATTGTCCTGCCTTGATAATGCTACTATTAGGAACTTGTCTTCAATAGAGGAAGGTGTATTAGTCTCCTCAAAATAGTCCCAAAATAACTAATTCTGGCAATGTCAGTCATTGCCTGAATTACATTTAAAGCCCACAATTCTGTATACATATATATATGTACGTAAAATGATTCTGTCTGCTGTAACCAGATGTCCCCATTATCCATGTAAAGGATAAGAGGGCATCGTGAATTTTTCATGCAGAGTGATTTCCATTTAAGTGCTGATCTGGATAACACTGATCTGTAAGTCCCCTGGTCATGCTGTTATTCTTTTGTAGACATGAACAGTTTTGATTCTTCTAAGGGAAATATAATTTTTTCCCCTCTAGATTGGTGTAACGAATAGGACACAGAAAGAAAAAGAAAGGTTGAATGGAGCAGGAAGCCTGCGTGTGACATAACAAAGAGAAGAGTTTTATAGAGAACTTTCTAAAAAACTCAAAATGTTGACCAGAAGTATCCTTTAGGAAAGTGATACATTTGATTATTATAGCCGTAACAATGAGCTTTAGTTACAGGAGTGGTAAATTGAGTATCTCACTGGGGACAAGGCTGCAGATTAGACTTCAACTTGGAAATGATATACATTCAAGTAAGCTGAATTTGATCCTAGGCTGACTGTGTAATGTGGTTGGAGTTGGGGGAGGGCAGGGAAAGCAAGAAGAAAAAGAGAGATTATGGGGTGTGTGGACCATATAATTCTTGTGTTTGAACTTGATCCACCTGAGGAACCAGCAGGATGATATGGTAGGGGCCCACCTTGTCCCTTTTGTCTTAAAATTCAGAGAAAAAAACAGTTTGCATCAAAATTTGTCCTCTTTTAGAGGTTTATTTTGTCATAATCCTCGTCTACGCTAGAGAAGGATGGGCAAACATCCACTTCCAAGAAAATTATCTGCGTTCTCAAACATACAGCAAACATCAGGAGAGTTCCTAACGTGCAGAAAGGTGGCAGAACATGGTGAGGGAGAAGACCTTTACTATCTTGCTTGAAAGTCAAACTGAGGAGAACAAGAAAGCCACCACTTGGTTTGCTCAGGCCATTTTTTCTGGGTAGAGATGACAAATATCCACCTCACCTTATGACTGTGGCCCATATCCTGTGTGATGAGATGCTGCTGAGCAATGGAAAACAGCATCTGTGAGAAGTGTCCCACATGCTCAGACTCTTTCGAATGTTAGTCACTGTTCCTGGCACTGGTTCCCCTGTGTCCGAGCTGAGCACTTTCTCAAGCATGTGGTTCAAGGCTTTGCCTGCTCTCTTGCCACAGCAGAGCCAAAGCTGAGAGGTGGAGTGTTCTGTGGCAGGACTTCAGCCTGTAGCATCCGCCCCCAGAGAAAAAGGAGCAGTGTGTTTAGTCTCTCACTCTTTTGTACAAACATTCCCTGAAATCAGCGGATTTGCTCATTTCCACGAATTTTTCAGTTTTGCTTCCTGTGTTGAGGATGTTGTTTGAACAGACCCCTGGATACCAGGTACCAAGAGGGCCAAGGCAGTAAGATGTGCCTCCCTCTTTCCCCACCCCCCTTTCTTTTTTGGAAGCCACCAAATTTTACACAATCTGTTCAACTCATCTCCAGAGGTAAAGGACAGAAACAGTTGCCAGTTATGTGGGGCTCAGTGATCAGCGGTATCAATGCAGTCCCTTCATTTGCCTCCTGGCTCTGGCTTCCTGATCGGTATGGCCGTTAGCAGAGACAATGCCAGCAGAGCAGATGCAGAACTACAAACCACTGAAGGATGAAAGGGAAAGAGAAAAGTCTGTTTATTGCAGCCAGCTCTAAAGCGGGGAGGGGGGGGGAGAAAAAAATGACCCAAACTCCATCCAATTAAATTTTCTAATTAAACTGGGGACACACACATTCTCTCCCTCTCGCATTCCCTTTCTGCACACACACACATGCTCATGCACACGCGCATCCCAGTGCTTTTGAAGTGGGGGTCCTGCCGTGGAGCTCATCCTCCCAGTTCCTAGTGGGGCACAGTGTAAAAAACAGAGGAGCCTGGTCAGGCTGTAGAAATAATAGTGAATTTTTTTTTAATGGAAAAACTTCACTGCTTCAGCAACAGCATTTATGGGAGGAACAGCTGATAAGAAAAGTGTAGAAGAAGCAGTAAGGAAAAGAAGAATCAATGTGAAATAGGTCAAGCCCCTGTGTTTTATTAGCAGGATCATAAAATTGTACAAACTCTCTGGAAGACTTAACCATTCTGTATGCTGACACAGTGTTCGTTACTTTTCCAGTTCTGTGTGTGGCTGGAGAAATCCTGATATGACTAGCTGAAAGTCCTTGGCCATGCAGCTGGCCCTCACAGCTCCCTGCTTTGGCCCTATCATTGGGAGAGGATGGCTAGCATGACACACTGCTGGAGCCAGCCTCTGCCAATACCATAGGAGTCTTCAGGGTAACTTTTCTTAAACAGGGCTCGGAGATAGATCAGTCTCACTAGAGCACTGAGGAACTCCTGTTCCCCCGAGCATCTCTTTCCAAAATTGTTGCAAGGGAAATGCACAGGGTCAGTCAACTTAGAAAAAGGAGAGCTGTAATAATACACTTGATAGTAAATACATCCAAGCTAAGCATGAGTCCCTCTGGTAGTTCAGCTGTGCTTTGGAATGGGCAAAAAAATTGTCTTGAATTGAGACTTAAAAAAACCCATAGCCAAAACACAGTCTATGATCTCAGACATCATTTGTCAGCCTCAGCAACAAGCATCTGTTGATGAGTGTCTTTGGACTTATCACCATAAACATGCACCATGCTGCTCAGAACAGGAACTTGAATTTTGCAGGGTTATACTGAAACACCAAGTATAAATGAGAATCTGAATTAAAGTGTGTCCAGCATGCTGAGAAAAACAGAGGCCAGGGCAAGGGCACTGCAATCAGCTCATGACAACACCCAAAGCTACAATCAAGCCAGTCAAGTGCCAGTCACCTCCATCACTTTCCTTTGTGAGATCCCAGAGACTTCAAGTGTCCCTGAGGGTCAGCCAGCAAACACCAAAAGTGGTGTCTGCAGCATGGGGCTGAAACCTAGTGGGGTGTTTTCACTACAGTTGGTGTTGCTGGTGTGGTGGAAAAGATGATCTCATGTTTACAGAAAGTTTGGGCTGGGATGAAGGTTAACTGGCAGGAGTTCACACAAGATGACACAGAGGGAATGATTTGCTACAGACAATAACCTGTAATTGCATCCAGAGGGGCTGGGTACAATTATATTACTCCCACCAATTATGTCTAGGAAGCTGTGATTTATGAATCAGGCTAAAAAGATGTGACTGGATACTAGGCTGCCTCTTGAGTTCCCAAGCAGCCTCTGTGTTGAAGACCCCACCTGGGCTTGGTGATGGTGCTTGTGTGTTCACCCAGGGCTGTGGCACCTTCAGGTGAGACAAGCTGAGTTGGGGGTACCATGATCTCACCAGTGCAAAGGCATCGAGACTCTGAAGGTGCTCTGATTTGCTCTCCTGCCTCAGTTGTCCCTTCTCATGGAGTGGGCCATGATTTGGGACTGGCACAGCCTAATAAAACACTGAGCCCAGCTTGATCATGGTTTTTCTGTGTAGTTGATCAATGTGAGTTAACATGGATTTGCAGACTTTTCATTTTGTTCTAGTGAACGGAAACTTGACGTGAACAGCTCTCAGTTTGGCAGTTTCTAAATCAAAATCATCCCAAGCTTACTGGTTGTGGGCAATTCTGTGTACAGGACTGACACAAAAATATAATAAAATCCCCTTTTCAGTGTTCCCAGCTGCCCTCCATATAGTCTTTTACCTGAGCATCTGCTCAGGGGACAATGCAAATTATGCCTATTGACACACTGGACACATCTGTTTATTGGGAGAACTGTCGTATATCTCAGGATGTAATTCTGCAAAGGCTGCTGAGATCCTACCTTTTCAATAGGATGAACCACATAGTTTTCCAGCCCCACAGATAGTAATTCTCCAATATAGGTGCTGATGTTCTGCCCTATTAAATCTGCAAGACTGACTCAGATTAGAAAAGTAGTTTTTGCTGACTGTCACCAGTGAAAGGAGGCAGATCAGAGGAGAAAATAACAGTTGACCCAGTTTTCAAATCAGGACCAGGTGCCAAATTACTGTGTCTGAACATTCAAATGAGTGCACTGGTTCCTAAATACCTGTTTTACTAATCTAAAAGACACTTGAGGAATGTGTTGCAGGGTCAGGGTGCTGAACTTCATTGTCTGAGTTTGAAAATGGGGCATTTCATCCCAGGAGTGCAGAAGCAGAAAGGAGCTCTGTTCGCCATCCACTCCAGTCTCAGAGCTTCACTGGCAGCAGCCAGGCAGTGTGCCTCAGGCAGGAGCTGCTGAAGCAGAGAGACAGAACTTTAATTTTGGAGGGAAGGAAAGGCCTGGGATCTGGGTGGAAGTCTGGGTGTAAGGGCTGCAGGAGGTTTCAAGCTGGGTTTGGGTGGTATGGCCATCTGCCCGTGGGGAAATCCAAGGTAGTGTTAATTGATGGAAGAAATGGAAGAAATATTTAACAGCTCTCTTGGCATTTGGATAGGCTGTGGCTTAATACCCAGGTAGCTGATCAAGCCACTTTCAAGACATCTTTGGTTCTGAAAATCTGCTGTTCATATTCCTGCCTCACCTGATCAGACGCAAGCAAATGGAATTTGTGCCACTGACACCTATGTAGACACACTGTCTGCATCACAGTTAGATAAGGGAGCTATTTTCTGAACAGATGATACTTTTGCTTATGTTTCTAAATATGAATGACTTATTTCTACTGAATATGAATGACTTATTTCTACTGAATATGAATAACTTATTTCTACTGATCAGATGCCTGTTGATAGCTATGTTGATCCATGCTGCTCCTGTAGATAGTCTCTGGCCTTTCCTTTTTCTGCATTCTTTTGGGCAAATAGGAAAGTACATAATGATTTTCTTTAATGTAGCTCTCTTCTGATTCCCACTGACAGTGGGACCCCTGGATGCTTCTGTTCAGTGGTTCACCTCACCTCCTTGATGAGAAAGTGGTATTCCTCACCAAAAGCATGAATTGCTCTCACCTTTCTGAGGAATTTGAACTTATTTACATTCGAGATATTACAAGTATCTCTGTGGGGAGAACAGAAGTAGATGGACAGACAGAAAGATATACAGAAGAATAATCTATGGTCAGATTGGAAAGAAGTACCAGGAACCCACTATTTTCAGAAAACCAAGTTTTTGTTATGTAAAGGAGAAATGGTTTAATATTGCAAGATAAGTACCTTCCTTAGGAGTAGATGTTAATCAGCATGTAGTAGGCTTTGATTCTGTGCAAGGTTTCCTTCATTCAATCTTAACTTTTTTGCTGCCATGAGGTTAGGGCAGTATTTGTTATACTTGAACAGAGCAAAAGCAGTATCACATTTATTTTCTTTCTGTGAAAAAAAAGCAGTATCATCAGTTTCCAGAGGAAGACAAATACATCTTCATATTTTTCAGTATATATCAGGTCCATATAAAAAACAATTTCACTTTCAAAGAACTTTTACACCAGATTTCCTTGTGGGAGGGGATTCATCTGCTGCCTCTAGTAGAGACCTGTTTCCATTTCTCCCCTCCTCCATCTCTTGGGTCCCCTTCTTCTGCCTGATGTGGTGAGATGGTTGGGGATTTTCTGCTTCTTGTGATGCAGCTGGCTGGTGCATTTGCCAGCAATGCAGGGATGGTGTAGAGTGGCTCCATCAGCCAATCACCTCCTCAGGGTCCCTGATGCTTCTTAACCTTTTCAGCCTCCTCTCTTAGCACTGCCACCACAATGGGCAGATCATCTGCCTGCTCACATTTCACACAGCTATTGTCTCTGCTGTCATCCAGTTCCAGTGCCAGACGCTGGCACTCCCTGCAGCCTGAGACCTGGGCGGCTTTCTGTTTCTGTGGGAGCTTAGTCTGCACCACCGCATCCTTTCCAGTGACTGCAGAGGACATCACTCCCTGCCAGACAGGTACCACGGATGAGCTCCTTCTGAGAGACTGATGACCACCATCTCAGCCCTCCTTTTGAGCTGGTGGTTAATGGCATCCTCCCTGCCTGTACCTCCTGTGTGAACTGCTGTGCCCACTGCTGCAGGGAGTTGCGATTGAACTTGGGATTGTCAGAGGTTCTAAAAGGAAGTGAGGTCCTGATTTGCTGCCTTCAGCTCCTTTGAACACTACCACCTGGATTCACTTCAGTGTTGTAATAATGTGTAAAAAACTTAATTTGGAAGATATCTTTTAGCAGCAAGGTCAAGAGTGGAACAGTGGAAAAACAGCCAGACAGAAAGTAAAGCTGTTGAAGCATTCAAGAGAGTTAGTGTCTTCAGGAAATAAATCAAAGGTAATACTGAGCCATGCAATATCTTTCTTGTGTCTTTCAGAGTTCCCAGCAAGCCTTCTGCCTTGCTGCCTTGAGTGAATCTAAAGCTAAGTTACCAAAACATAATGACACTTAGCTTTTTGGATTGCTTTTTTTTTTCCCCCTCCAACTGAAATGCCTTCTATTGGCCTTCTGAGAAGTCTGCTCCTGGTAGAAAGCTGGAGGGAGCTGTAGATACCTGCATGCTCAACTTTGGAGTGGAGTGGAGTGCAGTTCAATAAGATACAGACCAGACAGGCCTGGAGAAGGAATCTGATGTCTCCTTGGATTCTTTGATGTCTAATAATGACTGGGACACCCCAGAGAACAGAGTCCTTCTGTATCAGAACTTAAGAGGGACGCTTTCCTCACAAAGCCTTTCACAAACCTTGTGAGAAGGTGAAGTACAAAATATGCCCATCCCTCTGACCAAATTCATTGAAATTTTCCTATGAATTCAAAAGTTTTCAAACAAAAAATAAAGTCACAACTGGCTGAATTAAAAGGTAACTTGAGGTAGAAAACTTTCAGTGCAGGATCATGTTTGCTTTTTCTGTAGCTGCAAATACTGTACATTTCCTTCTCAATACTGCTCCTGTGACTGGGTACCTTTTCTGCCTGACACATTAGCTGACAAGCTGACATCCAAGAAGATACTTGAAGAAGCAGAGCAGAGACAAAAAAGGTGAAAAATCTTTTTGAAGAGGGCGTTTCTTTCACATGCATGTCTGAGTCTACCACCAAGGTGGAGATTACAAGTAAATAAGAGCTATTCATTCTCTATCCAAAGTTTGATCCATCTCTGCATCCGAATCAGCAGCTCAGCCCCACCAAGTCCCTGAAACACTGTTTGCATTGTTTACTCTATGCGGTACCAGGAAAAAGCTGGTGTTACTGTTATTTAGCACCAGCATTCTCCAGGCTGCCAAAATCCTTGTGCCAAAAAAGAAAGGTCATTTGAACCTCAGTGTCTGACAAAACAAGCTCAAACTGTCTACTGTGGGAACATGCTTTTCCTTGGGCTGATCCCATTCTGCAGCCAGAATGGGTAATGGCAAGCTCTTCCCCTCCCGCTGTGTCTGGAGGTGAGTTCTAAAATCCCAATGAATCATTTTGTTTGTTTTGTGATGCCTTTTATTTTTTAATGGACACTGCCTTTTGTTAATGACAAAAAAAATGGCTCCTTCCATCTCTGTGAATAGCAGTTGCTGCTGTGGGCGGCATGTGTGTCTCGTGGCTGCTGCGCTGCGCTGCTGGGTGGGAGGGAGAGGCTTTTTCCAAGCAGTTCCCTTTCTCTCCAGGTGCCTCTGTCAGTTTTATACAGCTGCGTTGCCGATGAGACCTTGACGTGGCTCCAGTCCACCGTCCCTGGTTGCTATATCCCTCTCTCCACTGTGGAGGAGTTAAAATGGATGATCACGGGGAATAAAAGCTCCTAAATTTGTGTGTTTCAGATGCTGAGTGCCTGCAGCTCCCGTTACTCAGAGCAGACACTGGATCTGTTCAGTGGGTCGGGGAAAATGAAGCCACAAAATCACTTAGGAAGATGAGGAACTTGCTTTGTGGTCTCGTGTGTGGCCTCATGAACTTGCCCGTGGTCTCACGGAAGAAGCCGTATTTTGGAGAAGGAAGGGAGCCCCCTCTTGCAGGCATGCCCATCTAAAACAGTCTGTGGCTGCATCACGGTAGGGCTGGGACTGTTTTTAAGCCTGGATAGAGGCACATGCAAGTGGCTTAGCAGCTTGTAGCACTTGCTGTTTCCTGCAGGACCAGGATGGCAGCTCGGCCCGGCTGAGAGAGGCACTGACTAGGGAGTTGGCAAGGACAAAGGCCTATAGGCTCTTTCAAACCCCAGGGGCATCCATGTTGGACCCATGCCCAGCCCAAGCAGATTTGGTGGCTAGAGGAAGGCCAGGTGTGTTTCATTCATAGGACACGTTGTCTCCAAGGAGGAGAAACTCAAATAAGTCACTCCCAATGGTAACTGAGCTTCGGGGGAGTAGTTTGTGGCAATTCCCATGTCTGGGAATGATTTCTCAGCAAGTAGTGAAAGTGATTGGGGGTCAGTGCTTCCAAATGCTAAGGCGTAGGAAGATTTTCACTCTGCCAAATGTAGACTCACTCCCCTTCCAAACACTAGTGCCTGGGAAGCATCTCACATCATCTGGCACGTTGCTCTGGGGGTATCACCAAGGAGTCCACAATTACAGCCTCAGTGATAATGCTCACTAAATATTTACTAATGTGCATTTTAATGGTTTCTGACCCATTGTGGTTGTGGAGGGTCCTTCACTGGAGGTATTCAAGAACTGCCTGGACACAAGGCTGTGCAATGTACTCTCGGATGACCCTGATTGAGCAGGGAGGTTGGGCCAGATGATCTCCTGTGATCTCTTCCAACCTGACCCATTCTGTGATTCTGTGAACTAGTGTCCATTTATCTCTTTCATGCAATGTCTAAGCAGTAAAAGATCCATGAAAAGAACCCTACTAAGAGAGTGGGATCTATTGACTTTGTGGTCTAAACCCAAGTTTATTTTATCTCTGTACTCTGGAACTGTAGATACAAATCTAGGTAAAATTGATACTGCCTTAAGCCGCTCTGAAACTGATAAACTTAAGCAGTTTGCTGTGCAGAAATGGCTAAGAGATGCAGTTCATGGTGTTTCTTATAAAAATAGGGGTTTACTCAGAAGGACTCTGAATACATTTCCTTTTCTCTGAATCAGGCTTGTTGGCTGTGTGCACTTCAGCTCCTTAGCTTTCTTTATATGCAATGTGCAATGCTGTACGTGAATTTTCAAGCCTCACAGGATGCCTGTGCTGTATAAATATAAATTCAAATATAAGTATAATTAATTCAAAACAGCCTTACACTATTTTCAGAGACATGGATAGCTCCTGCTCTTTCCATGTTTCTATTGGTCCTTATTCATATATTCAAAAAAATAACCTCTCTGTCCTGTCCTTTGTAATGCTGCCAGGTCCCTTCCAGCACTGTGTATACATCTCATTTACTTTTTTGGAAAAGGCTTTCCACCATAAAAATATCCCATAAGAAGTAGTTGTGTGACCTTGGAGAGGGTATCTTGTAATGCCAATGGAGAAATTAATTTGCAGAGCTCTGTCTTCAGCCTGGTGCCACACACTGCAGTGTCCTGCAGGAGTGTTGCCATCCCTCAGCACTGTGGTGGTTTTCCTTGAACATAACACTAGAAAGGGCAACGGGGCTGGTGCTTCTGAAGCGGAAATTGGGGAAATCACTTATTAATATCCAGTAGTATCCCTGGAAATAGGCTTTCAGTGTGTCACATCTGCTGGCAAACTGTCACTGTCCTTGTGGAAACTGTGAGTGCCAGCTGAGCACTATTAACCAGTAACCAAACCATTGGTGCTGCAGCTTATTTGCAACATAACAGCTGAATATGGGCACATTTTCAGTCACCTCATGTAGATAAAGGGTAATAAATGGTGCCTTGCTTTGATATGGAACAAAACAATAGATTGTTAAAGTCTAAGTAGCATCAGGCCTACACTATGATGGAGCCTCACATGGGGCATGTTCTTGAAGAATAACTGTGCGTCAGCTAGGTGAAAGCTTCCATCGTGGAATGTAGGACACAGCTTTCACAGGTGACTGCAGTGACCAGAGATTTCAAAGCAAAGAACAAGATAGGAGAAAATCTTGTTCTGGGTGCCTCTGCACCTGCCCTGCTAAAACAAAGATGCTTACAGTCCAGAAGGGCACAGAAGAAAAGAACAAACAAGATGGTGCCCTGCATTTCAAGAATCTCTTTGTACACAGCTCTCTTCTACTGAGGGCTAGCATACTCCAGTTTTGCCTTCCCTTCTAGGAGGACTGAAACAACACTAGCAAGGAAATATACCTGCAGTTTCCAAACAACAGGTATAGCACAGTCAAGACTGTCAGCATAAAAGACTTTTGTGGCAAAGCCTAGTTTGCAACTATTGGTGCCTGTTCATAATTGCCAAACCCTGGTGCAACACTTACCGTCCCTGTTGGGGAGTGTGTATGTTGTGTTCAGACTTGGCTTAGAGCCCAGAGCAGCCTGGGTTTTATTTTCCTTTTGTATTAACATGGAGATGATTTTCCAGTAGGATGAATGGCTTAGCAGATAATGCACTGGCCTTTCAAAATTGGGAACGTGGTTTGGGTTCAGTTTGAGGTCTCAAGCAAAGTGATATTACTGGTCTAGGCAATTCACGGTCAATTCTATGCAACAGTCTGTATGCTGTAAATTTGCCTCTGATTTGCCTTGCACAGGTTTACTGTACTTAAAGCACAATGCCAGCAAGGTAGTGGTGTTACATCTGCCTTAGCTACTTCCACCCCACTCTCTGCTCTTCTATGGCAGTTCATACTAGTATTTGAATTCTGTTTGTGTGCAAAACTCCAGAGTGTTGGGATCTTCAACTTTTTTCGTCTGAGCTTGGCTTCCTCTTTTATTGTTTGGGTTTGTTAACTGGCTGCTGTTGTCCTTCTCAAGTCCCAATAACCATTTTTCAACCCCCTTGTTTTTCCACAGGAAAGCCAGGAAGAAAGGCGTTTTCAGCAAGGCCTCCCTCCTTGCTCGGTTTCATGCACAGACTTTAATCATTGCCTTGCCTGGAAAAGGGAAAGAGCTTTTCTTAGAATGTCCTACTGCAGCATATAAAGACTTCCCCCCTTCTCCCTTCCTACTCATTAAAGCACAATTGTTGACTGCTTTGGGGTCCCTCTGGGTAAGGCTTGTTTGTAAAGTCAATTACCTTGAGTTTATGAGTTAAGAGCTGTTGCCGGTCCTCTGGAAAAAGGAATCCTTCATTTAGCTGTCACTGGCGTACACTGCGGTTCATTCGGCCAAGAGGAAATGGGGATTAAAAGACCTGGTCCTGCTCCCGCTGGAGGCGGTGGTCTGGCTCCTGGTGAGAACAATGGGACCCAGCAGACCCCAGCCTCACAGGAGAGGGTGGTCCTAGCTAGGGTGCTCCCCTGCTCCCCCTCTTCACTCAGTGAGTGATGATAATTACTGCAGGACCGTCTGCTTGGTTCACTTCCTCCAATTGTTCCCAAACTCTTATTTCGCATGATGCTTAGAAAGGGTCACTTGTTAAGCTGCATAGCAAAGCTTGTCTAGAGTGACTTAATGTGTTCCTGAAATGCTTGAAAAGGTGGGTGACCACTGCACAGAGAGGCAGAGAGAGTAGCTGAACAGAGGTTCCTTGCATACTTTAGCCCATCCTGGTCAGAGTGATTGGGGTGGTTGATAATGTTGGTGGCATGAGGTCAGTTTTTTTATGAAATATAAGGAAACTGTGACCTCATTTCCAGATAGAAACCTACACTGGGATAACCTGAGTCAGTGTTCAAGAGCTCTTTTTGAGGAATGAATGTGGTTCACCTGTCCACTAACCAGGTGCTTGGATAAAGGATTGCTTTTCGTTTGCGCTGGTTCCCCCCTGCTGCCTTAGGGAAGAGACAGAGTGATAGAACATGGAAGAGGGAAGTTCTGTCAGCAACCCAAAGCTAATGAAGACCCAACTGTGACAATTTTCACCCCAGATGACTGCATTGTCACTGGAATGGGCAGGTCTGAATGGGATGGAAAAAAACCCTTTTTTTTCAGTTACTGAAGGAGCACACCACTGTGTATTGGTATAATCAAGTAGACTTTCATCCCGGTATGCTAAGCTTTGCTTGCAAATGCTTTCTCTGCTGCTGGTAAGACACTGGGTATTTGTGTTTGTTTTTCCATTGTGAAAATGTGTTGGGAAACATCCTCAATAACAGCTGAACTTTAATTGTTGAGAAAGCCAGCAGCTCCACTCTACATCACAAATTCAAGTAACAAGAGTTGCAAACTGCAGAGATTTTTTTTCTGTAGCAAGAGGTATTCTCACCCCACGGACAGTTAATACTTGTTAATAATAACCTTCCCTCGCATTTCTTTTTATCTTCCTTCTGAGGGCCTTATGTTGCTGAGCAGGCATGAAACAAATCTCAGAAGACCTCCAGTGAGGAATTCTGGAGTGACTTCTTTTCTTTAGAGAAAGGATGTCAAGATACAGAAAGAAATTCAAATGCTTAAAGTTGTGGTGTGGAGCTGCGATTGCAGTAAGCCCTGATGGGAAATGAAACTGAAAGAGACTTCCAAGTCTGAGTGTCCTAGGCATTTCATGGTAGAAATGTGGTCAATCTCCTTCCAGCTTAAATGGAATCTCTCAGCTCTCTTGTCCTCAGACAGCAACATTTTCCTATGCTATTTCTCTTGGCAGAGTGATGGGCTTTTTTTTTAGCTTTGAATTGCCGTGAATATTCCTCACGTGCAGGAAGTCACTGATGATGCACAGGCTGTATTACAGATTAATCAAAACTGAGCATATTGTTATTGAGAAATTTTGAAATCTTATGACATCAGCTCTTTTTTGTAATCAGCCATGAGTGGATCTTGAGAACTCAGATCCTGTGCAGCCCCAACATTCATTGGCTTCAGGTTTATGATTTCATTGCAAGGATTGCCTACTACATCATTAAAGACTCCACAAAGAGTGCTTTGCTTTGAAGCAGGGAATACTTCACCACTCCATGCTCAGCTCCTAAGTTTCTATAGTTCCAGGCAGCAAAACTTCCAGTGAAAGACTTCATATCTCACTGGCAGTGAAAAGACTATATATCTCACTGGCATCAGATTAATAATGCAACCTCCTGAGCTTTCTGTATTTCAGAAAGAAAATGTTAAAGGACTGAGGTAGTCTTCATCCACCATTCTTCATTTTCTCATGGTTGTGTGAGCCTCCTCTACTTAGTGCCCTTGTACACAAGCCCTGTGTCAGCTGAGCTGTGTCAGCCAAGCTGTGTCAGCCTTGGTATATGTTTGCCATGCATGGTTTTGGTCTGCCCTAGATGTGAGGTAATGCCATTTGGCTGAAAACTTGCTGAAAGAAGCTTAAACTGAAACAGATTAACAACACAGACACGGACAATTACAGAGGTTTGACTGACATATAGCACCTCCATAAGCCTTGCACACTGGCTGTGTCTCTAAACCCTTGAGCTGCTTGCTCACAAAACTTGGTTTGTTTACCACACATACACGTGGGTTGTGATTCACAGGCAGTAATTTTTGAGAGACACTGGCTCTGGTGAGCCCGGTGTGCTGCTTGCTCCTCCTATGCTCTCAGGGAGAGGGTGATTTTTCTGGATGTAACCTAAAGGACTGACAGGTCTGGTTTTACCAAACGTGTCTTTATGTCACTATGTGCTGATTGGGCACATTCTCATTTCCAAGTTAGCTATTTAGTTTTAACAGTAGCAGTGTGTTGAAAGTAACGCAGGCAGAGCAGAAAAACTGTGCTGCTCGCTTGCAACAGAATAAGACCAGGCTCTAGTAATTTTTTAAACCAGTTGCTCCAGAGTGAAAAAATACTGGATATTTTTATCTAGGCAGGTCACATTTTGATGAGGAGCCATAGGGTCTAGGGTTCAGAGGGCAAGAGCGAGTGTCGCTAAGGATCTTGCTTGCTGTAATCCCTCCTAAGCCATGGGTTTGCAGGGTCACCTTGGGTGTGACACTTGATCAGTCAGCTCAACCTTAAGCAAGAGGCAGCCAGACTGTCCTCTGCCAGCCCAAATGTCACAGTGTCCAGCTCTATAAGTGATTCTTCCCTTTCCCTAGCAGAAGTAGCTGTTGATAAGTTGTAATGCAACAATCAATCCCTGGTTCCCACTGCATTGCTAATAAGTAATTGACATCATTATGAGTATTGTGAATTTGAAAGACTTGACAGAGGAAAGTTCACTGTTAATAATAAAGGGCTCTTGTCACAAATGGATGGGGATTTTGGGTGCTCCATTGCCAGATTCTACAGTTTTGTCTTGATATTTGATCTATTGATATATACTGTTTTCTGCAGAAACAGCTGAGAAAGTGTTTAATCAGGGCTTGTCAGGAGCTATAAGATTATTCTGAAGTACAAAAGTCTTTTAAAAAGACATCATCAGTGTTTTTAGAGTAGGAGAAGCAAATGTGGTTACTTAGAGGCTGGAAGCTCAGCCCAGAGGGAGGAAGAAATGTAGTACCTACACAGAGGCACGCAGTGCAATTCCCCCACACCCACCTGGCATCCAGCTCCCACTCCCAAAGGTTGCAGCTGTTCCCTAGATGTGCTAGACACCCAGAAACATCCCAAATGACACTGGACATCTATGTGTTCAACTTACTCTGAAGAGATGTGAAAAAGTCCTAGCACTGGTGAAGCTGGGATAAGAGACAAATGTGTTTAACCCATTTCTTAGGCTGGTTATTTGGCCATATTAGACTGCATAAGAACAGCTGAGGACAGTGGAAACCTTCTCTGATTGCATGCAAATGGAAGGATTGTCAAAACAGGAGTATGGCTGAGTGTCCTTTGGAGAAAGAGACAACTCCAGATGCGGGCTGGCACTGTGGCACTTCTTCCTCCTGAAATGCACAGTTGTGAGAAGGACAAGGAGGAACTTGTGGTGGTAAATAATGCTGCTTGTCAGAAGGTCTCAAAGATGGCCATGAACAGATAAACAATAGCTTGAGTGGACTGCCATTATCTATTCTGACCCACCGGTGATAGACAGAATTTTGTTACTTAATTTAACTGCTCATGACTGGGGCAAGTAGGACAAGATTTAATCTCAGAAGTCCTCTCTTGATAGCACTTTCATATTTTATCTCCTTGCCTTTACTTCCATGATATCTGGACCATATTTTTTCATTAGGGCTTTTGGCAAGACCAGTCAAGTTTTCTATAGCTGTTTGCCGTTTTTATGAAATCTCTGAATATACACCTCATAAACCTAGATAGACATCTTCTCTCCTTTCCCTTTCCCCTAAGATTTTTTTCCATTTCTTATAATTTCTAATCTTAAACTTAGTGAAGATGTTCTCAGAATCAAAACCATAGAGAAGTGTGTCAGGATGAGCTGATCTAATTGGCTCACAAACTCTAGGAACTGGCCTGTGGTTGAAAGAATGACTCAAAGTGTTCTCTTTTTACAAAAAAAAAAAAAAAAAAAAGCTGAAGATTGTGTTCTAAGGGATGCAGATAGTATTTTCATGTTGGTAAAATTTTATCTGTATGGCTGGTGATAGAGGAGTTTCTGCATGCATACTGTGTATGAAAGAGAGCAAACTGTCTCTCTCTCATCTCTTTCCTGAAACATCACTCCACGTGCATGGAAGGATGGCACATGTGCTCGTGTTATGTGTGGTGGTGCCCTGTGCTGATTGTGAAGTCTCAGCATCAGCCACTGAGGTAGGCAGGACTCTGAAAAACAAAGACACAGCACATGGCAGTTCAGGCACTTAAAATGTCAGCTTATGTGGTCCTTGGTGCTTGAGTAAGTTTAAAAAAATTGTTAGATGCAATTGGGGTGTGAGAGGGAAGCGGAGATTTTGACCACAGAAACTTTCACTGTCTCTTTGGCAGCAGAAAGCAAATCTATTAGACACTGAACACAACAAAGCTCGTTGGGGCAGTGCACAGGCCCTGTCAAAACTGGGGATCAGGTCTTTCAACCTACTGGTTCATCAGGGTGCTATGGGGCTGCTGGGCCAGTCTTATCCCCCAGCAGAACCTGGCTGTGTTGTGCAGTGGTTCTGGCTTTCATTGCAGCTCTGAGCTCTCACCTCTTCACACTTCTGTTGTACTTGCTCATGTTTATCTTGTGGGGATCAAGATGTACTTGAACTTTAGAAATTAAAACGGAAATTTGAACAGGAAACATGGCAGATTGACATGTTCCTCATTATCACTGCTACATTTGTTAGACATATGTTTTAAAAATCAAAACGCTGAAGTATTCAGAGCACTGGGAATGGAGGCAAGGAGGGAGACCCATCCACGCCCCACCAGGGTGTTGATTCTTGAAGATGATTCATCTGTGGATGAAACTACACAGCCAACCATAGCTGATGGTGAAATGTAATTAGATACTGTTCAGATATTTCCTGACTGAAATCCCAGCTCCTCCTCAAAGATGGTGTGAGCTTACTGTACAGAGAAAACACCGTGGACCAGATTATGGGGCATAATCTGGTTTTCAGCAACACAATGGGAAAAAAATTCCACAGGTAACAAGGAAAGAAAAGAAAAAACCCAACCCCCAACAGCTCCCTAGGGAAAAATAAATCTACAAAATGCAGGCTGGCTACACCTATAGGAGATGGAACACTCTATGGTGGTGGACATCTGATGGCCTTCAGTTTAAGGTGGTTCCTGGCTGAACTTGTGCAGCAGGAATGCTGTCCCGCTCTCATTTGAGTTTGCTGGGCAGTAGGGCTGACCAGCACACACACCTGGGGGCTCTCACCTGCAGAGCAGCGGCTCATGCACTGCCTTTCTGATGTGGGGCACACCAGGCTGCACTGAGATTGCCCAGACCAGCAAAGTGTGGTGAGACAGAGCAACCCCCAAAGAGAGAGTGAAAAGCTTGTAAGAAAGGGCAGGCATTTCTCAGGCTTCCTGGTAAAAAGAAAAGCAAGATAGATGGCTTGCTCCTCAGAGCTTCTCTGGGCTCTCTCTTCAGTTGCTACTGTGCTGAGAGACTTGACCTTATCCTGCTGTTGAAGTGCTTTCAGACAGTGCAATATGGACTGATGTTCCACTGGCATCTTGGCCCCTGGATGCACTTTGGTCAACCTCAACATCAGCAGAAGTCAGAGGAAGGAAGTACCAAAGGGAAAAGTTGCGTTCCTTATATACTGGCCCCTACACCTGAAGGATGCAACATAGGAGAACCATAACTTTAGGAGAACCTCTGAAAGCAATCCTTGGAGAACAACAGCAATGTCATGGATACAGAACTTCCCACATTTTATTTCCGCTAATTAAATCTGCATGGCCTCTCCTGGCCACACGTAATTACAGGAGAGAAACTGGAAGGAAGGTACAGTCATCACCAGTCAGTAAATTGACTTAGGGGTCATTATTATTTAATTGTTGAGGAAAAAAGTCTTCTTACAGAAGAAGTTATTTAGCTGAAGACACACAGACTTTCGTGGTATTCAGTAAATGAGAGGAGAGATTCTACCATCAGCTTGCAGCTGTGTTGTTCACCTACCTGTGCTAGCCATGTACAGTGTTAGCTGCAGAGATCTGGAATGACATTTTAAAATGCTTCTGTCTGACACAAGTCAGGCCCTTAAAGGCCTGGCCAGTAGGAAAGTGACAAAAGGACTGCAGCAAAAACATGTCAAAATCAGTAGGGACAAAGCCATTGAGACAGGTGGATTCAGAGCTGCAGGGCTGAAAACCTCTGGATGGTCTCAGATGCGGAGGACTCTCTCTACAAGTAAAGCTACTTTTGGGAGCCACAGCCTTCTTACTTTCTGCTTTATGGATAGAAGAATGCAGACAAAAGGATTTAACTTGGAACAAGCCCCATTTTAAAGATGCAAAATGCAAGAAACTCTTCTTGAGCACACAGCTGTGCCTCCTTGGTGTAAGTCATGCTGGTTTTTTAAGCACCCTGTGGTCATATGGGTGTTGCTCTCCAGAGAAAATAGCAAGACCTCTGGAAACAGTCACCCAGTACCACTTCTACAAGTAACTCTAAGGAGAAAGGAATTGGCTCAACAAAAGTTGGGAGAATAGAGCTCATACATTTCTGATCCTTCATCTGTCCTTATAATACAAGTTTGAGTTAATTTTAATGCTTGCTTTCCTGTGGTAAGTTCCTCTCATTGCAGTAATATCTTTCCCGTGCAAGAAGATCTAAAACATGTACAAACAGATCACAGAACAAACTGAATGTAGGTAGTTTCTCAAATTCTTCACTGTTTAAAACTTTTATGGCCTGCCCCTTGTAAATTGGTCTTGGTCACTGAGGGCTGTATTCTGATAGGCTTTAGGGGGGAACATGGTGGTGCTTGAGAAGGTGCCAGTATCTCAGTTTTTCACATCTCTTCTTCAACAGGCAAGATAACTCTGTCTTTCTGGGGTGGTATGAGGTAGGGAATTCTGGAAGATGACAAAATCATAACCTTTTTTTTTTTTATGAGTTGGAGTAGACTACTCAAAAGAGGTGTCAGAGTTTCTGTGTCAGAGCATGTTTCCCTCCACGGCTGCTGTTAGTGTTTTTTTTATCTCCACCTGCTACTGGGCTGCCTGCTAGATCTGCTGAGGTCCTGGGAGCAAGCTGAGGCCCATCCCTCTCAACCAGACATCATCCAAAGGCTGGTTTGCAAATTAGACACCAGTAGTAGCTGATCTCTATGTGGACTTTACTCTCATTGCTGAGTTAAGAGGACCCACCTGTGGAGATGTTTTCCCAGACACCAGTCAGTCTGAGCTCCTAGGAGGGGGCTCCCTTGAAAGGTCACTGCTATTAATATGTGGCTTCTGGTGTCCAGGTGTAGCTCTTCCTCTGATTTTATTGAATTCCATGTCCATATAAGTGTATACTCACAATGTGATGGGAGAAATGAAGCCTCTGTTGCATGGTAAAAATACTTACAAGATGGTCACTCTAGTATAGCTATGAAGTGATATTAAATTGCCATAGTTATGTAATCATCTGCTCTGTTTAAAAATGCCACAATTTATAATTTTCAGTAGTGGTTTTTCTGTGACCAAAGTCTATGTGTTGGGAAGATGATGGAAGCAACTAAACAATTTCTCAGGTTTTATGTTTCCTATTTTATCATTCTAGACTTCATTTTATAGAATGATAAAATAGCGTTCTTTTTTTATAGGCAGATTTTCGGGAAGGTTTCAAAAGGTAACAATTTGAGTCACTAAAATAAGGACTATATTTCAATTTCCACATATTTCCATTGGGAAAGGGAGATGCACAAAGTGGTTGTTTCTGCACTGGCTTTTTCTCAGCTCAACATTATTATTCACGTAGTGAAATTCAGTGTAATTTTTTTTTTTTTTTTAATCCAAGTGTGATTTGCTGGCTAAAAGCTGAAGGTATTGCCCTATAAGACAGAAGTATTTATTTCTTCTTACTATACTTTCCAGTAAAGTGATGATATGCAAATTGCACATTGGAATTTTCTATGTACCCTCCAAAGACTGACATCCTAGCCAGCTCTTCCTGGACGAGGTGTCAGCTCAGAAAGAAAGCTGAGCCTATAATGTGTCAGTCTGATCCCCAGTGAGTGGGCAGGCTCCAAAGGGAGAGCAAAGATTTTAAAAGGAAAGGGTATTAATATTCCAGCAGGTTATATGATATGTAGCATAATTTCTGGGGTCTAGGGTTGATTTCCTTCGCTATGCATGTGAGACTGACAAGTCCACTTGGTGACATGAAGTGCAAAGTTTTGGTTATAATAAATGCTCTTGCCTTTCTTTCCTGTGCCTGTGTTTCACTTTTGTGTTTGCTTTTTTTTGTGCTTTATTTTACAATATTGAAAGCAGCAAATCCCAGGTGCAGACTCTAATCACAGCTAGCTGTGAAAGAAACAGGTTGAAATACTGATTTTGCATGCACCAGGGTAAATCTAGAGTGTGCTTGCCAGCTCCAAGCTAGAGGTTTAAACTGGTAGCCTGGTTGAATTTTGTTACATTCTCTGTGGTTTGTGGTTTTCACTTCCCATGTTTTATGAAAAAGGACACGAGGTCTAAGGAGTGAGGCTTGATCTCTGCTTGATCTCTCTTAAATTAAAATCACTGCATGTTACAAGATGGGAGAGGTGATTCTGATTAGCGCCATGGGACTTCAAGCTGTGCTGGCTAAGGAGCTGCTGTAAAAGGCTTGTCCACTTGTGTCTGCTTCTCCTGTTTGCCCAGTGTGGTTTGTGGAAAGGCAGCATGCAGGAGAACACTGTTGTCATGAGCAGCAGCAAGGTAAGTGCAGCAGCATGCAGTATTAAAAGGAGAGGGTAGAATTTTCATAAGTTTCAACCAATATGGAAACAAAACACCCTCCTTTAGTTATATTGGACAGGTCCCTGGACCCAGAAGAATAAATGACATGGTCACACTAGTTTATATCCATGTCCTGAGAGGTGCACGCTTTTCAGAGCTGATGTAAAGAATAACTCACAGCTTTCTTTTCTATTGTGATCATTGCTTTTCGTCTCCCGGGGTAAGACTCAGATTGTAGGTCACCAAATTGATTCTTCAGCAAGATTACAGTAGCCTCAAAACTGTGGAATGTTGTTTTAAAAATGCAAACATGTAAAATGAGAAGACATCTAATGCCAGACTTTTGGTGGAGACTAGATTTAGGCTTAAGACAGCTGGTGCCAGAGCATTTGCCTGTTTCTAGGCTCTGGAATCCCTTGCAAGAGGATATCAGAGCAGCAGAATCAATTAGTGGTCTTAAAAGTAATGCTTAAACTTCTGGGTGACACTAATTTTTTATTCAGATGGGCGTATTTTATGAGCTGAACTGCTAGCTGGAGAGGTGCAATGTCATTGTTATAGGGAAGCAGATAAACCATGATAAAAATTCCCCTCCCAAGGCCAACAAAATTCTTCAGATGCTGATTTGCTTTTACTCTGTGTTTTACCATGTGGGAGCAGGGAAGAAGAAAGGAGTTTTCATGTGAAATGCACAGATTCATACCTGCCCAACCATGCTCAGATGAGTTAGGACTAGGAGTTTATTCTGCTGATCTTTAACCCAGATTACGTGCTGGTGCAAGGGAGTCAAGGTGCATAAGAATTCCCTGCAGACATCTAATAGGAAGATTCCATCTTTTATCCAAACACATAAAAATATACAGGACTATTTGACTGATTAGTTTTTTGCTGCAGCAAATGTTGAGCATTGACAGGCAGAGTCTTTGTCCCTCCCTGTGTAGGTCCAACTGCCCGTGACAGAGAGGAGCAGTAAATGCCTACCCTCCTGCAACTTAGAGGAGAGACTTGGTGGGCAGGGGGAACTCAGAGGGATATCTGTCCACAACCATAGTGCTTCCATCTAAGATTTAAGAGAATGTATTGCCATGCTTTCCTTCAAGAAGCATTGCTTCACCTTGGAGAGAGAAGACCCAACTTTTCCCTTGTGCTGTCAGGACTGGTGCCTGAGAAGGAGAAGTTTGGAGGGGATGAGAGCTGTCATTTCTCCTTGTCCTTTGCTTACAGAGTGAATGATGCAGAACCCTTTCACAGAACCATGATGCAACTTGTGCTCACCAGGGTTACATTTCATATCCTGCCTATGGAGTCAGTGCCCTAAGTCTTGTCCTATACCTCTTTCCCAGTACAGCAGGCTGTGCAGAACTTAGCCCTACAGAATCACAAAATTATTCAAGTAATCACAGACTGGTGGTTTTGTCTTGATGCAGCAAGAGTAAAAGCTCAGTTCTCCACTTCTCAATGACTTCCTGAATGATAGGGACTCTATGTCTGTTAAGAGACAACCCTACACTGAAGCCTATTGAAAGCATAACTCCTTGAGAGAGTGCTCTGATAAGCAACAAAAACAATGAGGATAACAAATGTAGGCTGAGTGCTCATATTTGCTGACCTCTGTTCGTAGCGATCATAGAAACAACTCAAATAAGCCATAAAATTTCTCCAGATGGCAGCCACTGAACCCAGTTTATGGAATAATAGTTTATTCTATGAACAGTCCTAGGGATTTCAGCAGGACCACAAAATGCCATGTGCAGGGAGATGGGAACAGGAGTGTCTAGTCTTAGTCTGCTCTTTAGTGGTTTTAATGGACACCAATTTTTGGTCGTGTAGGCAAATTCTTCACTATGTACAATACCTTGATTCAGACAGGAGTTATTCCAAATGCTGCTACATCCACACTGTAGAAGGGGAAGGGCTGCAGAAAGCAGGGCAGGGAAGGATCACTGCAATGGTGGCACTTTTTTCCTTGTATCCTCCTGGATGAAAACACCACAATGGAACAATGATCGCTACTTGTGTCTGCATAGCGAGCGTTCTTTCATCAGAACTCTGTGCAAGGCAAACCTCTTTGGGGTCTGTACAGAAGAGAAAAAAGGACGCAAATAAAAAGTGAGATTGTATGCTGCCTGGTTTTGTCAAAGGTGAATTGTGCCAGAAGAATCTGATATCTTATCAAAGAAAGCTAATTGATTTTCCTTGTAAAGGAAGCATGGCCGATCTGACTATCAGCAAAGCATTTGATATGATGCCACATGGGAAATTATTAATTCAGTGGGGGATGATGGGGTTAGGCAGAAGAACAGTGTGTGGAAGTCTGGCTAAGGAGGGGATGAATACAAGTGATATTGGTGTGGGAATGACCAGGCTGGAAGGAGGGGACTGTTTGTGCAGTTGCTTAAGGAATAATCTCAGGTCTGATTCTGCTTAATGTTATCAGTATGGCCTCGTGATGGAATGTAGGAGTGTGTGGATGAAATTTGTAGGTGACAGCAAATTTGGTTTGGGACCATAGTTATTATGCAAGATCAGAGTATGATACAGGAAGCACTGACTGACCTTCAGGGCTGGGCTATTAGAAATGGGATGAAATTCAATATTACAGAGTGCAAGGTCGTGCACTTAGGGACTCATAACACGAACTTCCACTATAAGCTGAAAGCTTATCAGCTCAAAACAAGCATAGAGGAGAAAGACCTGGGTGTATTAGTTGATGGGATAACTAAGAAGCATAGATATCATGCCACCATGAAAAAGACAAATGTGAGTGTAGGGTATATGAGCCACAGCCTTCCCAAGAGGCAGGGAAGTATTAATGCCACTGGAGAGGGGTGAGATCTCCCCTGGAGCACTGCTGTCTGCTGTGGTAAAGAAAGATGAAGCCCTGGCAGCGCAGGTGCAGTGAGAGGCTATTAGGAGCATCAGAGAATCGTATCAACTCTGGTCTCCATCACCCTGTGAGCAGCAGCTGCGAGGTGACACAGTGGCTTTCACTAAATAAGCAGTGGGTAAATGCAGGGGAGAGGAAAGCACGAGTTCAAAGGCAATGCTGGCAAACCAACAAAGTGACCATGGATACACTGAGGGTTGCAGAGTTTATGGTCACTCATGGGCAGGGTATGGCAGAAAGGCATTAATTTGGTCTTTGGGGAAGATTGTACAACGTGGTGACAGTGGCAGCAGGGTCATGGAGCTGATGTCCCTGCAGGTTCTTTGTGGCCATGTCTTGCTGGCTGGCACCCGAGGCTCAGTGGGGCTTGGTGCAATGGTGAATGCTCTTCACTCCCTGGGGCTTCCCAATGTTAGTCTGCCCTTCTGCCCTCTCCCTGGGTATCCGTGTGCACTGGCTTTCCTAACATTTGTGCCCAAACTCTGGCTGGCATTCCCATTTGACTGACAGGAATCAGGAAAAACTCAGCTGCAACGTGTCAGTGTGGTGGCACTGCAAGTAAGATGAGACCTAGCCTGGGCTTCACAGTTTCACCATTTTTCTGGGCCAGCCAAGGCCATTCTGGGGAGCTGTCAGGGTGACCTGATGGAGCACAGAGATCTGGCCAGCCGTGTTTCAGCTCTTCTTCTGTGCTGGGTGAGCCTCCATTTTAATTGCTCTCACACAGCATCACCTCCTGCAAATCGGAAACTACAGTTCAGAGTTTTTGTCCATTTCTTTCAAACAAATATGGTATTTTTTCCTTTATCCCTTTTTACCCTCTATCCCTCTCCTCCCCCTATTTTTTTTTCCTTCTCTCCCCTCGATGCTAGTTGACATTTACCAGAACCCAGTGTGATTTAGTGACCTTGGGCATACTGTGCACTTTAATTTGTCAATTTGGGAAATTAATTTGTGGAAGAATGAGTGGAAGTCAGAGGTCAGGCAGTTGGAGCGCAGACCTGCTGACAGGTTGACTGTTGGTGGGGGGCTAATGAGAGCACACCACCAAGCGAACGGAACAAAAGCAGACAGATTACACTGCCCGCTCGCTGGCTGGAGTCAATAACATCGGGCCCTGGTGCCTCCTTCTCTGCCACGGCTCTGCCTCACGCTGCTCGGGCAGCAGTTCAGGCACAGCCAGAGCCAGGCAGGAAGGGACAGGTCACTGGGTGTGAGGCCGCTCCGTGGTGAGGACGGAGAGCTGGCCACGGCAGCTCTGCCAGCCCAGCCCCAGCATGGAGGCAGTAACCGGAAAGGTTGCATCCGGGCATTTGCAGTCCTGCTGTCTGCAGCCGCCTGGGGTCCGGGTGAATGTCAGCATCTCTGCTGGGTACCCACAGCCATGTTCGGAGGAGTGGGATTTGTTTTCTGCAGGCAGTGTCTGCCTGGCTCTGCCCGCAGCCTTTGAAAGTGGCTGCAGAGCTGGACAGCTTGCTGAACAGGAAGTAAGAAGGGTGATGGCTCCTGCTCAGCACCTTTCCACCCCAAAATCCCTTTTCTTTCCAGCTGGCAAGGTGTGTATGTGTTAGGCAGATTCCTGTGGGCGCCTGCCACCATCTGCATGCGGCACGAGCAGAGGTTTGACCGCAAACAAGAGCTGAACGTGCCGGAGAGAGAGATTGCATCTGGTGCCCTGCGGCTGCTGCACTGCTGCATCACGCTCAGGCGGCCCCCAAGCCCCCGGCAGAATGACTGAGCGGTGGACAATGACGAACGCTTTAAAGTGACATCAAATCCTCGGATTCTGCCTTTGAAACAAGGCAGGAGTCAGGCAAGAGGCATGACTAGGTCATGTCAAAGTCAAGACCATAGCCTGGAGGCTGCTGGGGAAAGGACTCAACAGGACACACGTGTTAGCTATGCACGTCGGGGCAGAGGCACCCACAGCTCTACAACAGGACAGCTTCTGGGCCTCAGTGCCAAGGCTTGTGTCTTTTGGAGCTAGAAAAGGCTGGAAGGACCAGACTCAGCATGCACAGCCAACAGGGCATGGGAAAAAAACTACTTGTTTTGCTTTGACAGCTGGCACTGCACACATGAAGTGAGGGTAGGCTTGGAAAGGTGTTTCTTATTGTAAAGTATCTGACTAAAACGTGAGGCACTGAACAGCTGTTTGGGGAAAGGAGCACAGAGGGCTATGAAAGGAGCCTCTCTTCTCCTGTGATAACAACAGGAAGAAAACCTCCCTGAGGCAGCACCCTGGCTGCCCAGGAAGGTCTCCGCAGCTGTGTGTGTGCTTTGACATTTGCACTTGGAGCAGGGCATGGCTCTCAGAGTCTTACATTTTCAGGTCTGAATATAGTTTTCAGCTATGGCATGACAGATCTTCAACTGATCCAGATAATTTGGTGAACGTAGAGATGACTCTGAGAGAGATCTCAGGCAAACAGTGCCATGGAAAGTGCAGATGAAGACAACTCTGGAACTTACCATTCCTTTGGTACCACTCCAGCATGGAGTCCACTTCAGCAATCATTTGTCTGACATGAGCTATCATTGATAATGTGGTCAGTTGTTTCCTCTGTTGAGCACTTCAGGTTCCCTTGTTTGGAAGGACTGGAGGGTACCTTGCACTTCCATGCTTCCCTCAATGGCATAACTGCTCTCAGCCACACACCTGCTCCATCTCCACTGGCTGCTGTGACTCTGCATTGTGGTCCTTCCTCATGGACTTTGTACATTTCACTGGAGCTGGGGAATATCTAATTCTTGCAGCTTCCACTAAGCTTCTGAGGTTTGAAGGAGACTGGGGGGTCTTTAGACAGCACCAGAGAGGCATCATTGATGGTCAGATGAGGCCAGGCAAACTGGGGGAGCAGAAGAGGACCAGGAGGATGACTTTTAGCGGCTGTCAGGAAGCTGAGACCTTGCAGTCCCCATCCCTGCAAATCTTGATCTTTTGGATGTGCAACACTTCTCACGCCTGGCTAAAACCTGGCTCACGTGCTCCCTCTTTCCTTCACATGTTAAGGTGTTCCCCATATACCTCGCTCCCAAGTTGACTTGTCCATCACTTTGCAGTAAGTATTAAGAGATTCCTACGTATTGTTTTTTGTTGCCAAACCACAGCAAAGGTTGAGCAACTCGGCAGCTTACGGTTTCATTCTCTTTTTGTTTCTTAGAACTGACAAGCGTGCTGTTTGCCAGTGTGCTGCTCACCCGGGAAGTGCAGCGTGTAACTTCCAAGAAAGCAGTGGCGATTCAGGCTTCAGGCATTTAAACACTCACGCTCTCCATGTTTGCTCCCTGCTCCATATATGGCCCCGGCCCTGAAGGCTCGGCTGCATGGGGAGGGCTGTGCTGTGGGAGGGGTGGGCGCAGGCTCTCAGCCCCTCTGTCTGCCTTTCTGGACACACAGGACAAGCCGTGACCCCACAGGGCACACAGCCCGTGTGGGTCAGCTCCCTTCCCCATGCCCCAGGCAGGCAGGTGTGCAGCGGAACTGCTGACAGTCACCCTGCGCAGAAACACTCTGTGTTTTCCTGTGGTAGCAAAAATCACTGCAGCCCTTTGCCGAATTTGACCTGCTGTTCTGCAGGGCACGATCACTTCATCCCCATCAGGCTGCTCCAGACAAACCTGTTCCCACCTGGCTGTTGGGGGTATGGACTTGGATATCAGATACAGTGTAGGCATGGGCTGAGAAGGGTCTACTCAACTTTCCTTGCTCTGCTCTATAAAATGATCTCTGAGCAAAATCATTATTTAATATTACATAAATATATTAAACATTTTAATATTTTAAATAAATCAGGTGTATCTTGTAGTCTCTGGACATTCATTTCCTGGTGCTAGAGTGTTGCTTTTTCATCTGGAGGTGCTGAGTCCTGCCTCTTTAGCTGAATGGAGTTGAGTTGTGGCATGGGACAGCTCTGTAGCTAAGGTTTGTCTTGATGAAGTACTGCTGTTCAATGACAGAAGTTGTTTTCCTCTAAAGTCAGGCTGCTATCACAATTGAACAATACACAAAACAGATCTAGCGACTTTAGGAATTTACTGTCATCACTAGCATGATTTGGATATCTTCATTGCCTGTTTCTGAGAAGGTTACCCAAGAATAAATGAGCAACCTCTCTTAGGAAAACTATGGAAACAGCTGGGACCAGAGCAGAGAAGGGTTCCAGACAAGACAAAGTGCAGGAGGACTGATCACCCACGGATGAGACACTGCAGGGACTCATCATGGAGGAAGCTCCTCTGAGCTCCACCACCCTCATCTCGCTACATGCTCCTTCCTGTCTTAGCCTTACAAATAATCACACACAAACAGAAGGATTAATAACAGATTCACAAAACCCCAACAGAGGCATCTTTGGAATAAATTTTTTTTTTGCTTCTAGCATCCCAGCCATTGCAGCCAAAGCTTGATCAGGGTCTCTGTGATGTGAAAAAAACCATAAAGCTCCTTTTCTCCCCACTGAATCTGACAAGGGGTCATGAGGTCATGATGGGATGACAACCCACCTGCACAAGCAGGTAAGGAAAAGCTACTACAAGAAAAGCTTTCAGGGCTGTGTCTGCACCATGGAAAAGTGTGTGAAAAAAAGTGAGCCCTTGACTGACTCATTAAAAAAGGAGGTGAAATCCCTGTACTGATGGTCAAAACGCTGTGGTCATCAAGAGTGAAAACAATCCTTTCTCCCCTCCGTCTTCCTTCCTAAAGAGGGAAAGTTTCTTGTATTCCCTCCTGGACAGCCATCAGTTCTGGCCCTGACTCACTACACCTGTGTGAGGGTTCCAACTATCATTAACCCCTTGCTTACTGGAAGCCAAACATGTCCTGTGGATGTTGGTCTCCTTGGTCTCAGCCTTTTCTCTCCCCTTAGTACCCACCCCTGACAGTCAGCTCAGCTCATCTGACCTGTGTGATGGCAGAGCCAGACAGTGAGCAAGGCCAGTGGTGTGTGATCCCCATGTATGGTCAGGATGAGGGAGGGCAGATTTCCTGGAGGGGAGCTGTTTTCTAAATGCCAGGACCTTCCTGATCTTCTTCTTCCACAGTGAAACAGCATATGAAAGAGAGAGGTTTGTTCGAAAGCCAAGACAAAACCTCCAGGTCCCTGCTTGCTTGGGCTCCTGGCAGGGCAGTGAGAAGGTCATGGCTCTGTAGAAGTTCTGGGTACATTGCAGTGTGCACTAGCTATGGGACACTGCTGCAAGGGCACATTGGAATGCCCAGGGGTAGCAAATTCAGCATCTCTGTGAATGGCACTGCCCCCTCCCAGTGTTTCCTTCTTTATTTTACACTCCTTAATTCCCAGTTTTACTAAATCCTGGTCTCCTCACCACATTGGGATTCTGCTTTAATTGCTAGTTTACCTTTCTGATCCTTGCCTACCAGCCTACAGTCCTATTTTCTGCCATGTCTCCTGTCCTCATCCTCCATCCTGCCTCTCCTTGGTGTGACTCTTTTGCCCACTGAGTTCAGATCAAGGTGAGAACTAATGCTGTGGGAGCTCAGGCTTGCTGTGGGGCACAGAAAGGAGGACAGGCTCCTTGGTATCAGGCTGGTGCATGCCCTCTGCAAACAAATGTGTACAGAGGTGTTCCAGCAAGTCAGTGCTTGGTAGCTTCAAACACTTCCACAAGGCCAGATTTGGGGGAGGAGATGAAATTTCCACATGGACATTGCAAGACAGACTGGGTACATCTCTGCCTGGTTCTTGCTCCACAGTACAGTGCTACTAGCTCTGCACACTTAGCTTATGTCAGCAGACAGCACACTTTTCTGCCTTGTTTCATTCACAGAAACATCTGAGCTATTTGGGAGATGTTTTCCACAATGTGCATAGCAGTGAATAATTCACTCTGAGGCAAAAGTCTGTTTTCAAAAGAATCTCTGCAGGAGAGAAGTCTGACAAATCTGTAGGCAGCTGAAATAAAAGATCTCTTTTTGATGGGAAGCATTAGGCAACCTCAATGTCTCTCTTTGAAATGTAATATTATGGCCCCACAATCCTTTTGCAAATCATCTGCAGGTATGCAATTTTTTTCCTCACTTAAAGGCTATTAATATTAAATACAGCAACCATACATTATTTATACTGTTTTATTCATGTATTAATTTTAAATCAATTCTTAAAATGTGCAGTGCCAGGGATGGAAATGAATTACTTAGGGCAATAAAAAAGGGCACATCAAGGAGGAAATTAACCAGAGATATTAAAGCCATCACGAAAGACTTATATTGGAAGCTTCTAGACTGGAACAGCATTTGCTAGGAAAAGCCAGCATCCAGGTAATTTTGACCTTGAGAGGAGAGTCCTCAAATACACATAACATGGAGGTCAGTCAAATAGAGGACAGACCCTGTGCAAGTGAGGAAGGGATTGCAGCAAGTACATTTCTCTGCTACAGAGACATCAGCTCTGAGGATTGCTGCTGCACTTGCCACACTTAGCAGGTCTCAGGCCAGGACCTAAGCAAGACTGGAAGCTGGCCTCTGGTGAGGAGGACTGTCTCCACATGTGCAGCTGTATCCTGCTTCCAGCTGTGGTGTCTGCAGATGGCTGAAGCCAAATCCCAGGGTCCTACTGTTGCCCCTCCACTGCGGCTTAAGAGAGTATGCAAGGCAAGTGTCAGGGGGACACCAAGCTTGGTGAGAAGGGGCTGAGTTCAAACAGATATTTAGGAATGGGATTAATCTCACTTGGCTTTAGCTGTCAAAACCTTTATGCATCACGTAGGCTTCATCTGTAATACAAAAAGACCCCCCCCAGAAGTGTTGGTCTCTGTTGACTAGACAGCTAGGGTGACTTCAGATGAATCTCACTTGGATATTTAAATAGCTGAAGATCCACCTGAAAATTACAGTGGAAATGCTGATAACTACTGTAGTGTACTGTCTGTCTCCTATTCATTTCTTGTTATCTCATTTTACCATAATGGCACTTTGAATCTCTCACGCAATGTAAAGAGGATTTAAGTGTGGCAGAGCCCCTTTCAGAGCTAAAATCATTAGTAGATTGAGGCAAAGTGCTTCCTTATATCTGTGAGTAAATTATTTATTATGGGTGTTAGAGAGGTGGATGGCTGTGGTGATTCCTGGGGAAAATCATGCTGTGACAGAGATTAAATGGAGCTCCTGAGAGTCTCTCTCCCCGGGTCAGATTCATCCTAGGTCTCAGTGGTTTCACTGATCTCTGTGGAGTTTACACCAAAGATAAGTTTAGTCCTTTAGTCCTAGATCTCAGGGGAAGCCCTAGCTACTTAAAATGCACAGAGGGCCTGGATGAGAACATTGTCCCTTGAAGCAGTGGCGTGATGAATATGTGTATTATTCATAACACTGGAACCAGAGGATAAATACACGAGCAAAAACACCTCTCATCAGTAACCAGTCCATCACAATAATTTTGCTTTTCACTGGATCCCTAATCATTCACTCATGGACTACATTAGATGGAAAAAAAATTATATTGCTATGATAAACAAGAAAAAGGCACAGCTAGATGAAAAAAACAGCAGAAAGATAACAGGAGTGCTTACACTTCTGCATTGTGTGAAATAGCAACTCACTCAGGTCTTTTTTGGCTCATGGCTTAGATGCAGATAGAGGAAGTGCGCCAGGACCTAGAGGAAAGAGTTCTCTGCATACACCCTCTACATTCTTCCAGCAGGAAAAATATTATCCACAGAAAAAGAAATATACAATGACCAAAAAAAAAATCATGTCTGGTTTAAAGAAATATAAACTACAAAGCAGAGTGTGCAGCTTTTTTCCTTCAGTAAGGTACAGAAGTTGTAAAATACTACAAAAGTGTTCTTAGAGGAAGAAGCTGTTTACTGAAGATTTAATTATATTAAATCTTCTATTATACTTGCAATTTACCTGCTAGCTTGCTGAAATTGATATATAATCACAGCCTGTTCGTGGTAGTTTTTTTTTTCCTTTCTTATTTTTGCCTGCTTCAATCTTTATTCTTTTCAATTAAGCGATCAATTGCTCAAGGCAAGGCTGTATTCATAAAACATCCATTACCCAGCCCGTATTTGGTACTCACTGCATTAAACAGAAAAGGCAGCACCTTAAGAAAATTTATTGCCACTATAAAGAATAAGCATGTTCCTTTCATTTCACTCCAGATTTCCTCCAATTTTGCTATTTAGGCTATGGTTGTGAGACAGCATGCAGAAATATGTGAACCACTACACAGCAAATACGATTTGTCTTTGCAAGACACTCCGGACTAACCAAGTTGATGCCCAAGCTTATAGCTAGTTGATGGGCACAGCTTTGAAGGATTTAGATAAACCACCCAAAGCCTATTTGTCATATCTGTTTGGTCTACAAATTAGAATTGAAGCCTTCCCTTCTGAGGACAGGAGCCCACCCCCTCCCAGTTCAGACCAAGCATGTGAAATTTTACTATTTTTTTTTCTGCTGAAGATAGGTGCATAGAACAATAAAATGAACCAAAACATGAGTATTTCTGGCCATCTTTTTTTTTTGTCTCTCCCTTCCAAAAAGATCAGTTTTTGCTTAGCAGAAATTTAGGTCAGTTCTTATTTTGTTTAAACTGGCTAGCTTTCCAATGCCCTCAATATCTGCCCAGTGCTACTAATCTGCAAACAAGATACAATGCACCGATTCAAACAGATGCTAATTTTAGGGCATCATTTTGCTCTTGATGTGAGCAGGGAGCTCCTATTGATCTCTGTAGGGGTTGGTAATGCTAGCTGAGAGCAGATAGGGCACTAGCCTTCCTCCCATGTATATCTGTGATAAAGGCTAAAAACATTAAGTCCTCCCCTGTGGCCAAATTCCCAGATGGTGTAAACCAGGAGAGCTTTAATGTCTTTAGTGGGGCTTTGTTGATTTATGCCAGATGATGATCTGGATACTACTTTTCCTACATGTCACTTGCAGGTCATTTACTGGAAGGAAAGTCTGGAGCTGAACCCCTTGGCAGAGGCCTCCAGTCCCCACCATCCCACCCAGCATGCAGGGCAAATTCTCAGGTGCCCTGGATGCTGAAAAAAGCTTCAAAATATGTAAGTGCCTGGAGAATCATGGTCTCCAGACAAATGGCTTGTAATAGTCACTGGAGGATGATATATTGGTGGGATGGTCTGGGTGGTGCTGTGAGCAGCAGGCAGGAAGGGTGAGGCAGCATGCCAGGATCCTGGAATAGTTCAGAACTCCTTTCCAGCAGAGCTGATAAAGCAGGGAAGTAAAAAAAAAAAGCATCCTGGAAAGGATCCATGGTCTTCCCGTCCAGGTGGGAGGTATGAGCAAGTAGGTTAGGCAACAGTGAAAGCACATCTTCCTCAAGAGATTCTCCCAGTGTCTGTGGTGAGAGGCACCTGCCAGTCCCTGGTGTGGCCATCTGGCCATGGAGGTGTGTAGGGTGGAGCAATGCAGTACTCTGCAGAGGGGCAGGCTGCGCACTGACAGCAGACAGAAAATTTCAGGTCAGTACGCCTGGCACTCTGCAAATGCAGCCAGGGTTACTGTGGAGACCGTGTGCTTGCTACCTCTGCATCTCTGTTTTGCAGGGTACTCAGGCTGCTAGAGGAAGCCTCTAGACATAAAATCTGAATTTGGCCATTGGATTCAACAAGCAGTAAAATTAAAATATGTACTTTAAACTTCTGAACAACAGCTGGCAGGAGACATTAACTTTTGAAACAGTTGATGATTCTGTTTATTGACAGTGAAAATCTTGTTCAAGAAACAACTGTTAGGAAAAGATAAAGAATGAAAAAACCATCCGTCAAGAGGAGAGTGACCTTGTTCCAGGGCGGAATCAAAACAATGCCCCGGGGAGTTACGTAGGCATTGTTTCAGGATTTAGTACATCAATGTTTGTCGTTAAAATTAATTGAGATACAACATGAGCCAAGCATGCCTGAGCTTGCTAATCAGATAAGGATATTGCAATCATATGACATCAGTGAAAGCCAGTGAACATATGTCATGTTATGTATATGGCAAGGTGGAAGGAATGTTCCAGACTACACAAGGTAGAACAGAGATTCCCGGAATGTCAGAAAATCCTGATCGCCCTGGTGCAGACATCCATAGGTGAGATCAGATATTAGACAAAATTATATTGAACAGCTATTCCCACTGCTTCTAAGCTGCCCAAAACCAGAAATCCTCTTTCTTGCAGGACTGCAGCTACAGGTATCTCTCATGGCTTTTACTACAGTCCATATTTTTGTCTATTCTCATTATTTAGAGGAAGAGCATATGAACATGCCCATGTCAGTACATCCGTGCAGCCAAACAGACTTATGCTTAGCAGATAGCTAATGGACAGCAAAGCCCTTGCCCCAGCCCTGTTGGGAGTACTTGTTTATGTCTGGCCTTGTGCAAGAATAATGTATTGCTTTGCTCCCTGGCCATACTCCTTTGGTGGGGTACTTGACACTTATTTGGACAATTATGGAGGAAATTTCATCATTGCTGTTTACTGACACCTTTGTAGTGGCTCTTGGTGGAGCAGCTGAGGCCTGAGAGGAGATAGCAAAGGAACTGTGTGTGTGTTCCCCTTTGGCCATCTCTCCTGAGAAGTAGGAAGTGAAGGGATATCCCCTTGGTGCCTGTCCTGGTGCCAGGGAGCTCTGCAGCCTGCAGACTTGTTGCTCCTTTATCTCTCAAATTGCAAAATCACTCACAAGTGCTCATCAGGCTGTGATATCCTTTTCTGCTGTTGTACTCATAATCTGTGACACTTTTGGCTGAGGGAAGCAACACCACAGATGTGTATGCTGCTTTAGTAGCACTTTGTAGGGCCTATTAATAGCCTGCACCTACAGCCCACCTATTCATTATGGCAGGGTATCAGGCAGTAGGGCACTGTGACCCCACAAAGGCTGGCTTTTCCTGCCCCGAGGGAAATGCACAGTCCCCATTCCCACAATGTCCATGTGTTGCAAGAGGCTGGTGTCACACCGGCACCTTTCTCTTCTTCTGACCTCAGCCCAGGTGTGCAGAGGCTGGGGGCACCTGGAAGGGAAGGCTCACGAGCTTCTCTAGGGAAGTGGAGCAGCACCAGGAGTACAAGAACAGCTGCCAACAGCTGTTGCAAGCCTCTGGAGTGCACTCCAGAATTTATTAATTCTTCTTTGCTAATTATTTCCCGAGATGGAGGGGGCTGGTGAGGAAAGCAAGAGGGTGTGAGGGCAGAGCAGAGGCACTTGAACTGGCTCTAACACACACAGAGCAGTAGGAGGTCTGTGGGATGGAGCTGGACTATTTCTACTCTGACAAAGGAAGCCAACATCGGCATAAATGTGTTTTTACTGAGACTGTTCAAAGTGCTCTGAGAAGCAGCAGGCACTGAAAATGCTGTGTGCATGTGCTTAAAATTATGCAGGTTGAGCACTGTGCAGATTGTAAAGCAAAAGTACTCACAAGCTGAGAAGGGCCAAAGCAGAGGGAGTCTGTACCAGTAGAATTCAGCCCCTGTTGTATGTGTATCCTGAATGGTGTGCATGAACGTGATGCTCATATGTAGGCTTGCTCACTGCCCTGCTACCACTGATAGGGCCAGGTGGCCCCCTAGCCCCCACCATTGAATTTTAGGAAGAGGGACACTGGTCTCCTTGCCAGAAGTGTGTGTGTGGGGAGCAGGAGAGTGGTAAGAAGCAGCTTCTGACTTTGGTGGGATACTCTCAGCGTGAGAGTATTTGTGCCTGTCCCTAACATCAGCAAAAGATTTAACTGGAAAAGCTTCATTTTGCCATCCATTCTTGAAAACAACCAAAACAGTCTCCCTCAGTCTCCTGCCCCCTATTTGAAGCTGTCTCCCATCTGTGAGGGCACATGGAAAGCGGCTGCTGGCTGCTGTGTGAGCCCGTGTGAGAGAAGCTATCAGCTGAAGCACTAAGCTCTTTATCTGCTTTCTTTCTTGTAAGAAGCATCGGGTAGCCTGACATAGTTATTAGTGTTTTTCTTATTTTTCACTGGCTCTTAGAAAATCTGTTCTGAGGAGCTGTTGACTATGTGTAATTGATTGCTCACCTTCTGACAGAGGATGGGTTGCAGCATGAATGGCAGTGGTAGCTTGGAGGCAGTCTGGGGAGATGCCACCTTATTCCTGCAGGGAATGCTCTCCTGAAGACAACAGGCACACGAAAGCAAAAAAGCAGGAATAAACCAGCTGGGATAAAATCAGAAACAACACCCTTGCATCTGCCCAACCCAAACAAGACAGCAGAACAAACTTGTGATGAACCCTTTCTAAGGTGTGAAGAAAGGTAATTTCTCTTGTTGTCATGGCAGTGTTTCTCGGAAGGATAGGTCAATGTAGCTGAGTAAACACATGAAAACTGGCCTGTGAGATTTCTGACCCAACACTGGGGACTGAGAGATATGAGAGTCCCTGAGTAGTGTCTGCTTGTCCAAACTGTACTGATCTTCCTGCACTCTAGAGGTACAAGGGCAAGTCCATGCACCATGAAGAGCATCATTTCACCCAACACCAAAACCGTAGCTGTCCCCACCTGAAATAGCATCCTTGTCACAGAGAATTCCACTACAGTTCCTCTTTGCAGCACCTCTGGTGACTCCAGTGGTGTTACAGTGGAGATCATACCCTTGTTCTTCCTGTTTAGCTATATACCTTATTGTCTCCTCTCACTTCTCCGTGAAAATTGTTTCAGGTTCAACACCTCCTAGTTCACTTATTCATTTGCATCTCATTTTCAGTGAAGCACAAGGAAAAGGATATTGCAAGTGATGAGAAAGGACTTTTTCAGCTGGAAACTCTCACTACCCTCTTCTACATTGAAGAAATCTGCATTACAGCTATATTACTGTCAGACCTCAAAATAGTAGCTGGACCCTTGAAACCTTCTTTTGAATGGCAATTCACCAGGTTTCAGACACACACGGCTAATCCTTACACACAAAAGCTGCCCTTAAAATCCCAGTGGTGGAAAATAAGTAGGGAGTCAAACCTTTGAGTGCAGTTTACTTCAGAAAAAATCCTTTTGGAATCTGGCTATTTGTTTGCTAAGGAGAGTTAAATTTCCTGTCATGAAGTACTCACAGATATTTCTGGAGACTCTGCATTTAAGAAAGAGAGTGTAGCACTGATTGATTCAAGATATCAGCAAGAGCAATGGCGAAGGGCTGTACATAAAATCATGTCAGAATTCCCCAAAGGTGTGTCCCTTCTTGCTGAGGCTCCACCAACAGGGTTGGCTGCAAAGTATCAACTCTTTACAATTCAAACATGCACACTTGGAGTCTATCTGACAGAAAATATGCTGTGTTATGAAAATACACTTTCCCTCTAGTTTTGTTCCCTCCGCCCCCTTCTTATATAAACTGGGACCAGCCTCCAGGGTGAGAGACAAGGAGAACACTGGGTGCTGTATTAAAGTACTACATGATCTTTACAGTCTTTTTATGAACTCATATTCCTTCAGGTGTAGAACGGCTGGGAGAGCATGTTTAGACTGGTAACTCTCAAGTGCAGAAAGAGCCTAGCAGAAACAAAAGGGAGAGCTTAATTGCATTTTATTTTTTTTTCTTTTTTGGTAAATTATTACTATTATTATTTACTTATTTTGCCTCAAAATGAATGACAGACAGAGATTTCTGTGAAGAGCTGTGTTGCTTATCTTGCCTTGCTGGCATGTTTGTGTATTTTTGTGTCTTTGTGCATTTGTGTGAGCCTTGTGCAGTCTAAATTGTCTTACTCTTCTCCCTATACCTCAAGATCCTGTTTATGAGGAGGGTGCCGGTATTTGAGCCTTTTCATCTCAAGGAAGCAGTTTGCTGTCTGGTACTAAAATAACCACTGCAGGAATCAGTCTGTATTTTTAGGTTACAGGATGAATCAAAGACTGGCCTTATGAATTCCTCTGGCTTCTAAGCTTCCTATTGCATCAAAATACCCTCGCTAAGGTGCTGGGGCAAAACACATTTAAACCTAAACACCACGGAGTGCTGCAAGGAGGCTGAGTGTCTGCAAAGCAGCCTTTTGTTTCCCTGTGGAGCAGTAGCCATCATCAAGAATTAACACAGTTTTTGGCGAAGATTACCAGCTGGCTGTGCATAGCCTACGGCAACCTAGCAAGTCCTTGCAGAGGCTGCCCTGGTCCAGGTACCAGGCAGAGAAGACCATCCTGGTCATCTCTAAGTCCCAGGAATGCTCTTTTGTGTTCTGCTGACATCATACTGACATCAGCTTACTGGTGTAAAAGTCCTGCACCCTGCCCTGGATGAAGAAGGAAAAGGATGCCATGAATACCATAATATTAAAGCTCAAGTAGACTGGGTTTCAGACTAACATTTAGAAACAACACCAAGTTCAAGCTAAGTGCTTTTCAGTACTGCCAGAATCTCTCAAGTGGGATAAACCTGGCTGTGAGGCTAAAGTGAGCTCTGCTCATGAGGCTCCTCATTCTGGCCAGACCAGGGCACAGTGAGAAAAGCAGAAAGAGGTAAGACTGAAAGCAGAGGGAAAGAAATCCCAACAAAAGAACTCATGGTCTGCAGGAAGCCTGGCTTCTCTTCCAAATGAAGGCTAAATGTTCAAGCCTAGGTGTGGGTTCAGGCAATTGAGAAGCTCTTGCTGGCAGAAATCAGGTATGGAACAGCCTCTGGCTTGACCAACAGCACATGCCTACTCAGAAAAGCATTACAGCACTAGTTTGGTGCCTAAATTGTTGTTGAAATCAGAGAGGTTAAGCACATGCTGCTCTGCTGAACTGAGCCTAGAGGCAGGGAGGAAGAGAAATAAACTAGTGAGCAATAACAGTAGCAGAACTTGAATCTCCCAAACCAGCATCAGCACCTGCTCCACCAAGAGCTCCTCAGGGCAACTGCCTGTTGTAGACTAGAAAAACATTTATTTTGGTGAGGCCCTGGACTCTGTGCTGGGTCATACACTGAAATAAGTAGATGAAAGTGCTGTCATGGCTGTATGTTCCTGGACTTCTTGACACATGTTTTTATGGGAGGGTTCAGAAGCCTGTTTAGCCTGTCAATCCACTGCTGTATCAACAAGAGAAAGTTAAGCAGTTTCTCTTTTGAGTGATTGAGGATTCATTTCCCAGCAAGAAAGGGAAAGGCTGAAATGCCTATATGCTAATGATGTGAAGTGTTGGGTTGGATGGGCACGTTTCTCATAATCAAATATTTGGAAGGTATTAAAGAACTGCTTAGCATTTGATAACCTAATGCTCTCAACTAGGTATGCAAATCATACATCAAAGACAGATGCTTCTGCTGTACACATGCGGCACTGATAATTCCTCTCCAATGCTAGGAAATTTCTGGAAAAAACCTACTTAGTACTTAGATAGGAGGACAATAGCCTCCCCTTGATTTCTATGTACTACTTGCAAACTTTTTCTAGGAAAATATGAGAGAACATAGATTTCTAGAGCGCCATTTAATTTTAATTGAACATCATCCAAACAACAGTGGAGCACGGGAGTTTAGGCATTTTATTTGTAAAGGATTTACATCTGGTAGCATCAGATGTCCTAGTTATTTGGTTGCCATGAGGTTCCAGCGACTTCATGAGACACGGTGGAGTTGTAAGAACAATACGTTGTCCTGGTTACATCATTTTATTCAAATAAAAATAAGAAAAATGAGTTTGACCAGGTATTCTTTAGTACTGAGCACCCTTGAGCGTGAAGCCTTTTTCAAAACATCACAAGGCTGAAAAGCAGCTTTGCCAAGGCAGCATTGCAGGCTCCCACTTTGATTGTCTCTTAATAATTTCCATATAAAGCATGTGGAGTTTACAAGAAAAGAACCCAAGCAGCCTGGTTTTTTTCTATCTGCCAGCCTTGCAAAAGTAACCCCGACTTTCTCCTTCCCTGGTACTGTCACCAGCAATAAAGGCTCTGCAGGCCACATGGCTACTTGATATTAATAAATGGAGCAGTGACAGGGAACGATGCCAGGCCCTGGCACTCGCATGTCTGCGCTGTTAATTGTTCAAATGGTCTCTGGCATGGCCGAGCCTGGTGCCAGCTAATGCTCTCCCATACAATTCCTGGCACGGCACTGGAGCCAGTGCCAGCCAGCGCCAGTTCCCAGGAGGTGGGTTGGATGTGGCCCTGCTGTTCTGGAGACAAGGAGGGTTCAATAGCATGGAGGTGGGCTTTTCCATGCCAGTTGGCCTTGGGGCCACTGCGCAGTCCTGGACACATTTGGCTTATTAGTACAGATGTAGCCATTATGTCTTCAGGAACACCCCTGCAATTCTGAGACTCATTTAAAAAAAAAAAACCAAAAAACCTAAAAAAACAAAACAACAAAAACCCCCCACAACAACAAAAACCCATATGTGATTTAACATCAATAGTATTTTACCCTTGTTAAAGCTGACTGCAGTCAGAAAAGCATGTATGCAAACATGGCAACTCTATACAACACATCTCCCCGTGGGTCTTCTGAGTTACATCTCTTTGCTTTGTTCATTAAAATGAATGTTTATTACACTTTGGTCCCGTTAACAATGCATAGACATTACATCATATCCTAAGTCACTATGAAAGGATCCCACTGTTTAAAGACTTAAAGGGGTACATACAGGCTCAGTCACACTTGTAAAGGATAAAAAACATAGGGATGTTAATTTTTTGAAAGATTTTCAAACTTGCCTAGGAGGTTTTACCCAAGAATCTTGAAGCACTTCTCAAAGCAAGCTAAATATTAGTGATCTTCATAGAGAGGCTGGGAATAGACATCACACAGTGCCTAGTGACTTGGCTAAGGAGTCTGTAGCACATCAGAAGTAAAGAGCAAGGCTCAGGGCTTCCCCTGGCCTCTCTGCTGATGGCCTCACAGTGATGTGACAGCTCTTGCAGCAGCAGCTAAAAATGGATTAACCTGTTGGAATAAAACAAGAATAAACTTTTGCCTTGGGCTCAAGCAGAACAGAAACTTTTTCTAGACTTAAAACCCATTATTTAACTTCTTTTTTTCTTTTTATAAAATTTTCTCACGCTTCTGCACTTCCTGATTTAGGGTTGGACAGGAACCAGAAAATAAATACTGAAATACCATGAGAAAGGTTATTCTTGTGGTATTTTCACCCAGACTGAAAGTGTGGTGTGCTCATGAGAAAGCATGTCCCAGAAAAATTTCCACAGCAGAGGTTCACATCAATTCAAGCAAGTACCAGACAGTCTGTGAACTTCTGACTCCCTGTAGGTTCCTACATGCTTTTATATCTAAGAGAAAAAGAGACAGAGATCTGAATATCATCAGTGATGGATCTGAGCTAATCTCCTGGGAGGGGGGCAATGCCTCCGGGCAAGTGCAATGCAGGAGCAGTGCTCCTGGTTGCATGGAAAAGTCAAAAAACACCAACCTCCCCTGCCTGCTCCCTGTCCCTCCCTGTAGGGCAGACTCTGGGTGTTTGGGGGTGTTTTTAGCCTGTCAGGTCTCCTGAAGCCTGTGAAGAGCCAGGCTGAAAGCATTGCCAAAAGAGCCAGCTGAGAGGGAAGGAGGCTTTGGGAGGAAAAAGGGCCCTGGGAACCTGGCATAATTTTTAATATACTTGGTACCAGGCCTTGGAAAATGTTTATATAGCAGAATAATACAGGTGCAATGGCTATATTTTCTTCTGACTATCACGGCCTTCTCATGCTGTGTTTATTGGTTGGAGCTTTTTATAATCTTTACACTGATTTGACTCCGCTTGCACTGAAATCCCTCCCTTGAATTTTTCTAGTGCTGGTTCCACTAAAAATGGCACTCCTAGGTGTTTAAAGATCTGTCAGTACCCCAAAACTAAAGCCCCCAACTCTGTAGAGTGGCTAGCTGATATTCTCTGAATGCATTTATTTTTTCCTTCCAAAAATACTTGGGCAGGGGATTGGAGTGACCGTGTGCCCATCCAGGTGTGTCAGTGCAGAGCTCAGGTGGGTGGATTTGGAGGGTGCCTCGCTGTAGTGCACTCTTGCAGGGGTGTGTGCGCATGAAGGTTGATTTGGATGGGTGATTCTTTTTTTTTGGACGAGAGTTTTCCCTACAGAAGCTCTACAAGGAGACTACCCCATGGGTTCAGAGTAGATTTGTGCGTCCTGCAAAGCTAAAATGTGACCTGAGAGGGTCACATCATGTCCCTCAGATGTGCTTGATGGGGAATGTACATGAAAGTAGGCAGGGTTAAAACCCAGTTTGCTGATTCCATCTCCATCCCCTAAGCCAGAGAGATGGAGCCAGGGAGGAACATGAATCCTGTGGCAAAGCAAACAAACATCAGCTAAGGACAAAGAAGAGAGAAGTTCATGGGGAAGTGAGACAGTAACAAAGAAGTAAGCTTGTTTGGCACAGCAGGCATTATTCAGGCTGGGAGATTCAGAGGGTCAAAGGTTTTATCAATGCTGGTTTAATAAATGCACCCACTGGTGTCCCTCAGTGACTGAGGGTTCTCTTCTGTGCCTCTCTCACCCTGGTGCCAGTGTTTGTTTAATGCAATTAGGCTGGCCCATGGCAAATTCCTTCTCAGCCTGGCAGAGGTGTTTGTGATGCCAGGAGCTGAGCCTCCCTACTCCTGTAGGGCAGCTCCTTCATCCTGATGCATTCCTAGCATAGGAAATGGAACTGCTCCTGACATAAGCTACTGCTCAGCAGGGAAACATGGCCTCAACATTAATTATTGTGTACCAGACTGTTCCTAAATAAAATATCCACTGGCACGAACACCCCCTTTTAAATCAACAGAAAGGGTTTCTGAAGGCAAGATTTGTAGTTCACCTTGAATATCCAAGCACGGGAGACACGTGGGGCAAATCTTCCTGGCTTCAGTTTTCTGACTATCTTCAGTTCTGTTGTGTGGATGAAAATGGTCTGTCTTCCCGGGAAAAGAAGGAGAGGGAATGGGCAATGAAGGCCATAGTGCTGGCAGAGGTTAGCTGGAGCACGGGCAGGAGCACCCTCACCTCTGGCTCGAACAGCTCAGCTATGCCAGGTGGTATTAGTCAGCAAGGCAGTCTGCCCTGGGGGAAGAGCCTCAGAAGAGGCAGAAGTCGGCAGCCAGTTAAAATGCCTCCAGGGCTGGTGCAGATGGAGAACTAATGTACCTGTGCCTTGCAGATCCCTAAAGTCGTCCTCTGCAGCCTGAACAAAGTACACGGCCCTCACAGATTCATTCCTGGTATTTATTCCCTTCTACCCTGCTCCCTTTGAGTCACAGCCTCCCACTACAGATCCATGGAGAGGGCCAGGTCCTTGGACATCTCAAAGTGATGTTGATGGATCTGCTGCACTGTGTTGGTCCCCAGTCACAGCATGCACAGGCAGGCACACAGCTCCAAGGTGCAGCAGCTCTGCCGCCTGTCTCTCTTCTCCCTGGAATAATAGAAGTAAATCACAGCTCTTCTTTGTGCCTCCATTCCATGTCCGGATCTTATCAGTGGCTCTCTGGGGGCAATGAAAGAGTCAGCAGAAGAGATGCTTCAGTTTCCTGAAAGGTCAGATAACTGGAGACACCCTGCTTTTCTAATGGACTGCTAAACTTGCTGTTGGAGCAGCAGGCTTCAAACTCTCCATAACTTTGCAGCTCAAGGGATTAGAAATTGTATCTATTTACTTTCAAGTCATGAAAAGCAGCTCCTTTAAAAGAACTGCTGAGGTCCTGGGAATCTGGAAAGGGGTTTCCAGGCACGTGGTAACTGTCCCTGCAGAGCCCAGCAAGGCCAGCACAGCTTAGGGCTGCATGTGGTTGATAAAATGGGATGGCAGAGAATTTGCAGGAGAAGAGGAGGAGGGGATAAGAACACTGGCATTTTAAATTGCTGAGACCTGACCTGTTCTAAAAACTGTTCTTGCCCTGTGTTGACAATTTCCATGACTCTTTTGTCCCAGAGCTCAAAGGAAACCTCATGCTGCTCTCACTTGCTGATGGAAAACAGGAATGAATATTTAACTGGCAATGATGACAGATGAAGATTTCACATTAGAGAGGGGTTCCTGGGTAAATCCCATCCTCATGGAAGGGACTTGCCTCCTTACACTGCTGTGTTACTCTCGGTGCAGCACAACCAGAGAAGGGGATATGGCAAAGTCTGACCAACCTTACTCTCCTGAAAAGGTAAGGTGCTTTCACTCCCACAAGCACACAGATGCAATGGCACCTGGTTATTTGCAGGCCTGAGTGTAGGATAGCTGGCCAGCAAGGAGCTTCACCTCCTCTTCACCATGCTGTAAATTCTGGTGCCAATGCAGGGAAGAGTGTATGGGAAAAGGTTGGGCTGGCAGAGTCAAAATTAGGGAGTGGGAGCAGGGTTGTCTCTGCTTTCACTTTAGATATCTTAATTGAGGAAATACCAGACTAAATTCACTGACATGTACTCAAGAGGGAGAGCATCAGTGAGTGGAAAATATTTGAGAAAAAGCATTCTGACTTCCTGGACAATAAAAAAGAAAGAAAGATTGATCATTTGATCATTTCATCAATGGATCGATTTATCTATTCGTCTCTCTATATATAAAACACTTGCAACCTAGGGGTTTGAAATACAAAATTATACCACAGAAGTTATGCCACTCATACAATGGAGTTTACATTTCAAAGTAAATGCCACATCTACTTCTGCTTCAAGTTATGTGAACCAGCCATATTACACTATTCCAATTACAGAACTAGCAATTTTAAAAGCTGTATAGGAGTAAACCAAAGCAGAGCTGGACTTGCTTCTCTACACCTCACATATACACCCAGGCAACCCATAGGTATACGAACATTAAACATCATCTATGTCAAAGTGATATTGATAAGATAAATTGCATTTATGATGCACCTTTGACCACCTCAGCTGCACTCTGCCTGCTAATGCATTCCTAATGCAACTGCTTCTAGCAATCAAAAAAGTCTGATCATTTTCAAACAGCCACCATTATTTTTGCAAATCAACCTGTCAGAATGTGTGCTTCTGTCTGTCTTTCTACACATAGCACTTTTTCATTCTGAATTTTAGGATGGATGAAAATAATTCCTGAATTAACCATAGGCTTAAGGTCTGAAACCACTGAAACCTTTAGGTAAAAGGACAATTTCTTTCTCAGTATTATAGCTCAAGAAATTTTTAAACCACAGTTTCAGGTATTCTGCATAGGCTACAAAATTAACTGAAAAATAATAATCATGTAAGGATGTAAGGATGCATTGGAAAGTTTGTTCTTATTTGAAATCAACATATTCTAATCACTTTTTCTTTCCTTCTGTTTATGAAGGTTGACAATTTATCTACTCCAAGTATGATTTTCTAGAGGACAGGAAAAGCCACTAAAATGTTTTAAAGTAATATAAAATTATGAATAAAATGTGGTTTGAAAAGTTTTCTCAGAACCATCTCAAGCTCCTCTTTTGGAGTTATATATATATATATATATACAGTTATCATTAAGGATCTGTGAATGAACTAAATTCTCATTTTGTCTATATTCATCATTAGAAATTCACCACAGCTAAGCAACTGCTTTTTTTAACCTTCCCATATCTGGTCATTTTATTCTGTCTCTGAGCACTTGAGAAATGAAAACTTGTGGCCTTCATTAAAATGTAAGGAATGTCCTTCAGAGATTTGGAGGAAGCTGGTTTGGAAAAGGTTCAAACGTGGTTGTTTGGAGTACAGGATTCAGCCTGGGTCAGAGGTGAGGTTTTGATTAGCCACCATAGTGCTAAATTGTGCTTGGCTCCATCCTTTTCCTTGGTTTCATGTCCTGGGAGCCCCTTTATGACAGCAGCCACTTTCTGGATTGTCCTCACTATTGGCTGGTTTGTCAGGAGAAACTACCAGCTTGCTTAAGGTTCAAACCCAGCACTTTGTGGTGAGCTGTAAGAGCACCTTATGTGAAACACTGCTATTTCCTCTCCTTTAAGTTGAGCATCTTGCACACAAATTAGAAGGTAGATTAATTTATCAGCAGTTGTGATTAATGATGCCAGTAATATGAGCCCAAAGTATCCATAAATCATGGCTCAGCTTCTCTCTCTTCCACCCTGGCTGTTGCAGCTGCCTTAGAAATCATAATGTGCAATAACAAAACATTAAAGCATTGGAGTTCTTCTTAATTGCTTCAGGCTCTTGAGCCTTACTGGCTATTTGGTTCACTGGTATAGCTATTTCTCTGAGGTGCATGGCAAGTTTGAGCTCTGTCCTCCACCACAAAGGCTAAATGCCTCTTTCTTCCCTGTCTGAATTCAGCCAATATTCATTAATCCCATTGATCCAGGTGCTCTGCATCGCAGAAAAGTGCCAAATATTGCTGACATTGTAGGAGTATTAAAAAAAAAAAAAAAAAACAAGAATAAAAGAATAATTGGCAACTTTACAGCCTCTAAATTAAGAGTAAAGAAGAACAGAAACTGAATATGGTAGGAAAAAAAAAAAAACCCAGAAGGAAAGAAGAAAAATGCTGTACTGAATAACATTTTCCCTTTTAGTTTAAACAGGATTTTCTTTTTAGCCTCTTCTGAGGACTTCTTCTGGGTATAATTCTCTCCAATAGCTCTGCTAGTGATGTTGTGTTTTTTACCGTAATTTGTTAGTCAAGCATGAACCAGGACCTCTGTGGGTTCCCATTCCCAGTCTTTTTGAAGGCTAAATAGTTCCATTCTCTGCACTCATCTGCTGCCACAGGAGAAGAAAAGAAAAAAATGTAGGAAATTTGGATCCGTCTAAGGCTGGCTTGGAAATTATGCCTTGGGTGATGAAGCCGGACTGTGTCATTCCAGCTGACATTTGCATTTAGCATAGTTAGAGTTAAATGCCGATATCTGGCATTGTACACTGCAATTAGCACTATCATTTGTTCTCATCTGAGCACTTCGAGGGTTTTTTTGTTCTGTGTTTGTGAACAACTTGTTGGGATGCATTTTTACTGCAAGTTTTATAGAAAAAAAAATCTATTTTAATATAAAAAATGGGTTTTCGTTGTTGCAGTTGTTCTTCTGATAGCTATAAGCCGTATTGCATAAAAGACAGATGCTTCTACCAACGCTGTGAAGTTTCCTAAGGACAATGCTGTTTCAAAAATGCTTGCAGTGTAGTTAGTAACCTGAAGTCTCACTTAGGCTCTTGTAAATGAGAGCCAAAGTCTTGGTCTTGCTCTGAGCACAGCATGGGCAGCCTTGGGAAGTCGGAGAGCTCTGGGTGGATGCTGTCTGCCTGCCTGGAGCTTGCTGCAGGATCCAGTCCAAATTTGCCTTGCAGTCCACCAGCCTTGTTCTCCCTTGTGTCATTCAGCTGCTCCGAGCTAGAACCAGAACTGGGCCCCATGCTTTGACACCGCTTCACAGCATCTGCTCTCAAGCCCCATGCAAAAGCTGAGAGAAGAAAATTCACCAGGGCTGCAGCCAGAAAGTCTGCCCTGAATGGCTGTGGGCATTGTACCTGTCTTGAGAGCTTAGTATTTGTGAAATGTTTTGAGTCCCCTGGAGGGTGGGTGCAGGCTAAGTCACAAAGGGTATTTTTGGGGCTGCAGAATACACCCTGGTGGCTTGTAGACACAGCTGCCTCTGAAGACACTGGGAGCATTTACACACGAAGGATGACAGCAGCCAGGACCAACATGAAATAGCCACGGGAGGACTCTGAAAAAGTTTTAAGTAGGAGACATGGAGGGCTGTTAACACTCAGGGCCAGATCCTGACCCTCCCACTGGGCGGGCGTGCAGCCCAGCCGGAACTGTGTCGCCTGGCGGGGCTCCATACCAAGGAACAATAATCACGTCTAAGGATGGCTGGCCTGCCTGGGTGGCAGCGCTGGCGCCCTGGGCTCTGCAGACAGCGCACAGCTGAGAGGTCACCGAGGTTTGGAGCTGTTCACCGCAGGGCAGACATTCACTGATGAATGGCTTCAGAGGAGATGTGGGGGTGTTTGGTGGGGAACATGAAGGCAGAAGGGTCCTGTCTGCCCTGGCTGTGGCTCGGGTCGGTTGGGACACCAGCTCTGAATATGGGGTAGTCAGATGCTGAGCTGGCCTGGGGCTGGTGGGGCGTGGTTCCATCCCAGGTATATCCCAGTGGCCCCGACGGTATGGACTGGTTGTCCATGCATCCCTCTGCTTTCTTTCAAGAAGTGTCTTGGAGGCTTAGTCTGTCCTAGGGGATCTGAATCCCTGCCTCCCAGACCTTATCCATACACCCCACGCTCCTCTTTGCGTGTGCCTGATGGGACATACCCCAGGAAATCGTTGCAGGCCACACTCCTGTGTTCACCACTGGCTGCATCTTTAGTCACTTGGCCCCTGCTGAAACATGTGGCCCCTTCCTTGCACTGCCTTCTCCCCACTGCTCATGCCCTTGGCTGGGGGACCCATGGCTGGGACCCCTCCATGTACCTCCCCAACAAGCATTTCTCTTCCTCCCCGCTGCTCACGCCCACCCCAGCTTCTAACACACACACTCGCTTGCATAAGAAACACAAACCTAAAATGCAATACATGAATTAAGTTAATTATCCAATTAATTGTAGCTACAACACATCTGCTATTGTTTCACAGGCTCTTCTTGAAATTTAAAACAGATTTAAGGGAAAAAAAGGCAAAACAAAATACAAAAAAAAATCTCTCTGCCAGGGCAAACCCTCAGCATGCTATGAACAAATAAGACATCTGTTTAAAGTAAATTGGGGCTGGGGAGGATGGACTGGAGACAATAACAAGAGCGAGAAATAATAATGACAAGGCGAAATCCCAAAGAACTATACTCCCACTTTGAGCCAGAGGCAGCTCTCTTGTTGCTATGCAGGATTCTTCAACAGAATGTGTGAGCAAGTTAGCTGATCTTCTGAAAGTTAAATTGTAGTAAAACCATCAGAAAAGCCGTCAAGCCCTGTCTCTTCACGGTGTTTGTGATCAGAGGTGGTCGGGATGTAGGGGGGTAGAGTGAGAGGAATTAAATCTATGACTAAACATTTTTTACAGCAACAAAAGGACGGCGATTAAGAGATAAATTAATGCTCTGGCAACGCTTCCTGTTTTGAAGGATGCAGCAGTGGGTAATGAATGGCTATGTTTGGAGTGAGCCTGAAGAGCCTCTTGCAGAGCTCTCTGCTCAGGCCAAACTGTAATAAACTGACCCTCCTCGTCTCCAGCTCCTGCAGGAAATGGACTTTAAAAATCTTTGGCAACCTCTGCGCCCCCTTTTTCCCCAGGGTTGTCGTTGATTGTTTGATCTTTCCCTCTTTCTCTCTCTCCCCCGCTTCTAACCTTTTCCAATTCCCCCTCCCTTGGAGTCTGAAGTCTATTTTCGGTGCTCTGCTGTTGAAAGGCTTTGAAAGTTTTGTTTTCAGCAAAATATTTCCTTGAGAGCTCCCGCCCTGTTCCCTGCTCCACACTGTGGGCTTGCAGGTTATGTTTAATGTCCCCTGGAGCGAGTCACGGGGCCCCTCTGCAGCCTGGTCCAGACCACAAGTGACAATATATGCCCCTGCTTATTTCCAGGAGGAACTCTGAGAGGTGGCCGTGCCTTCAGCCTTGCACGGAGTGTCTGTGCCTTCTCTGGGTCAGTTCCAAGACTGTGGCCAAGTCACCTCCATGGAGGGGCAAGGACAGAGTGGTGGGGAAGAAGGGATGGGAGGCAGCGTGTCCAGCTGGGTAGTTTGTACAAAGGGCAGGTCCCCTTTTTATCTCCTGCTTTGGTGCATGTGGCAGTGCCTCTGGGAGACGCTGAGAGCAGGGAAGGGCTGGCTTTGGTTACCTCCTGTGCTGAAGGTCGGGTGGGGCAAGCAGTCACGTTGGCCACCACGGAGCCTGAGCGGGCTGCTGTCCCCGGGTCTTTGGGGGGCACATTGTCCAGTGCAGCTGGGCACGAAGGGCTGGAGCCCCCGTGTCCGTGTCCGTGCTGGAGCACTGCTGCTGTGGTGGCCTTTTCCTGCAGCGGGAAAGGCCCGGCCAGTGCCGCCACCTTCCCCCCCCGCGGCTGCTCAGGAACACAAAACAATTTCCTTGGGATCAGTGCCCGTTTCCTCCCCAAATGAGCTGTGAACAAGGGTTTCCTTGCTGCCACTGCGTCCCACCCATATCCTCCTGAGCCCACCCTTCCAATCTGACAGCACAAACTCCTGAAAGAAGTGTTGAACCAGAAGTTCAGCTGGGGAGGCTCAACTGGGCTTGCTTGGCCATGGCTGGAGCAGAGGGGCAATGGCAACCTCCCTGCAAAACAAAGCAGAGCTTCACACAAGCAAGAGGAGGGAGCTTGCTTGGACATTTGCTGTTTCTCCATGCCAAGGCTTACCATGGTTCTGGGGGCGGTGTTGGTTGCCTGCTGTGCACTGAGCGAGGGGTCTTTAGCTTAGGAAAAAAGCTGCTAAAGCTTTAATTCTGCCTGACGCAGCTTCGCCTGCCAGTACAATGATTTCAATGTATTTTGCCCCCAAAACCGGATAATAATTGAGGGTCTTTTGTGTTTGACGCCACGGAGGAAGAATGTGTTCACTGTACACTGTGTATAATGGGCTGTGTGGCACAGCAGTTTGCTGTCACTCCCCAGTGCAGCTGAGAACTTCTGCAGGGCTTCATCAGACACAGGGGAGGGCAAGCCCCAATCCCTGCTCTCTGGTCTCTGCTCTGCAGTACAGTGCAGCTGATCAGTAAACCCATTTAACCTGCTCCTTGACAATTTGTCCAGGCACAGAAGAGGCGTCCCTGGGTAGCAAATTCCCTAGTGGAACAGGTTATTTCTGCCTTGGCCGTTGATGCCATTGGCGCCATTGGCCATTCCTTGCTGCTGGATGCAATCTGGATATACACTGACATTGCTCTGCTCTGTGCCACAGGAGAAGGATTAAAAGCAAAGTTGACACTCAGACAGCCCCACACAGAACCACAGGCACTCACACCCACATCCCCACAGCTTCCTTGGCTGTCCCGTCTCAAAGCCATCCAGTTACTCCAGTGGCAAAAGAGATTTGCAGGTACCCCGTGCTCCATGTGGTAGAGGATGGAAGAAGAGGCAGGAGAAATTGGGAAAACACAGGGTGACATTGTCCTTAGGCTGCAGAGCTCAGAGGCAGGGCTGCCAGCCTGCCAGCTCCCTTCTGAAGCTACCTGGATGCCTGGCCAAGCTTAGTTATGTCATGTCCAAGTGGTTTTCATGAGTAAGGACTGCAGAAATGGTCCTGAGCCCACAGCCTCGAGTTCCCCTAGCAAACCAAGTCCCAGCAGCACTGAGCTGAATTACTTCTCCCCTCCCACCCTCTGACAGGGCACCCTTTGCTTGTGGCTGGCAAGTGCAATAAAAATTAGGAACTTAGAGGAAATAGCTTATTTTTTTCTCCCTCCTTTCTTTGTTTTTTCAGCTGTAGTAAGCTGGGCACCCCTTTCCTCTTCTGAAAGGTGTCGCAGAGGCTATATTAAACCTTCAGAACTGTCTCCCATTAGCACCACCTTCCTGAGGACAGGGTGTGGTGGGGGCTTGTTTGAATGGCCCTGCAGGAAGGGGTGTGGGGACTCCTCACGGCTGCCCCTGTGCCAGCACCCCAGGCAGGAACCGATCAGCTCCTGAAGGGTTGTGCTGTGCCCAGGATGACTTGCTTGACACCAAGAGAGAAAAAATGCTGAGCCCTCTACCTGGCCACAGAATTGGGAAAGGAACAAAATACGTTCCCTCCTTTAGAGACATTTCGAGAGATTTGTGTTTTCAGTTCAATGTGCAGATAAAGGGAGGTGGATATTTTAGGAAGCAAATGGTAATGATTAGAGTTTTAAGTCTTAAGTAGTCATTTTGTCATAAAAGACCAAATTTGTATGCTTCAGAAAAATAGTCTTTTCCTCTCAGTTGATGATAGGTTTCCTTGAATTGCCACAATTATTCATCTTTTTATGAATGCATAACAGACAATGACATGTGATTAAATCTCCGCCCAGGGCTTCCTTTCTGAAGATCATAGAGATACATAGAAATCACTCTCTGCTGTCTGAAAGGTTGTTAATTCCTGTCCCTGGCTGCTGTATATACATACCATTCACCATATGCATGTATAGAGAATTCCATGACCTAGAGGTGGTTATATACATGGCTGTGAAAGTAATAAATCTCAATTCAGTCCCATTGGTGTTGCAGTCTATCATCTTAGAGAATATCATGTGCTATGCCACAAATTACAGCCGAAGACTAACAACTTTGAAGAGAGTTTGTGATTTTCAAAAAAATTTTTAACTTAATCTTCCTATAAAAGAGCTAACAGAAACTATTTTAATAATTTCACTTGAAAGTTATGGTTAGGAAGTGGGGTAGAATTGTTTGGTTTTCCTTGGAAGGTAACAAAACAAGAAATTTAGTGATTGGGAGGGGATTTATTTTGAGGAATATTGTCTTGAGAGGGTGTAAAGGACACCTTTTATATCCTCTCAACACTGGTTACAGCAATATCTTGAATGCAGCCACATTTTTGTAGGCGAGGAAAGCTGGTACAGAGCCCATGACACCAGCACAGCATGCAATGCTGGAGGAAGGTTTAAGTGGAGGTTTTTGTGCCCATCAACACTGCCAAGGCCAGCAGGCATAGCTTTCCCAAGGTGCACAGAGTGACAATGGGGCACCTTGGCAGTGCTGCTTGGCTGGGACAACCTGCAGGCTGCTGGAGATGTATTTTTGCTAGTTTACAGTAAAATAAGAACTGAGGCAAGCCCTTGTTTAGGTCCATAATGAGGTACAAACACCTAGGTCTTACAGCACTGCTGGTCTCCTAGTTCTGCAGCTGGTATGAAGATGTTTCCCTCAGTCAGCCCTGGGGTACAAAGTGAATGACAGGGTGTCAGAACAAATGGGATTCTCTGTCAGTCTATGCTTTTATATCATCTCAGAAGAGCATGGATGGATTTGCAATCATCTGAGGAGATGGTGCTGAACCGTTAGCCACTTGTGAGAACCTCCTGCACAGTCAAATGATAGTTCCACCACGCTGCTGGCCAGTTTTTGGGAGGCCAGAAAACAGCCCAGGCCTAGCAGCGCCAGTGGTGGGTCCATAATTCTGCCCCTCCCCAAGCACAACAATGCCATGTTGTCAATATGTGATCATTCAACATCAACAGTCTCCCTTCTCTCTTCCCCAGTATTGTAGAATAAATGCCAGAATGTACCACTCCAGTTTGAGATTAAATGCCACCCTCATTGCAAATGAGAATGATCAGCTTTTTTCATTGGAAATATCCAGAGAAAAGTATTCTTGTTTGTTTTCTGTCTTGCTAATATTTAGCAACCAATCCTTGTTTCTGTTTTTTTATTCATTGCAAATTGTCCAGCAAAAGAATAAAGGTTAGTATGTGCCATCCATTCTATTCATATATTGCGATCTTTAGACTTGAGAAGACCAGAAAGGTTCAAGTTTGCCCTGTGCATATCAGAGGGCTCATAATAAGCTCCTGCTGAAAGTCAAAAGCATGTTAGCTTGGCATAAGCGACTTCTTATCTGAGATACACTGTCTGTGGTTGGCTCAGTGTGGATAGGAAAAACCCTTTGGCTAAGGGTGTCTGCTTATTCCTGTACTGTGGAAGACCTAAATCATCCCACAATCTTCTTATAAAATGCAAAGTACACTTCAGCCCCACACAGTTGCTATTCATACTATAGCTAGGTGATTAGGTCTCTTGTTTACGTGAAGGAACTAGATTCTAACTGTTGGAGGGTTTAAAGTCACTAGTACAATTGGATGGAAGTTAGTGGATTTTTATTTAATTGTGGAAACTTCTTGGCATGAGTTTCTGAGTAAATGTAGCTGTGACTGACTTGAGAATAATGTTTTGTGATGAATTTAATGCTATTTGAGAAAACAACTTGTCCTCTGAGCCTTTCCACCTCTACCCTAGCTGAGATTCCCAAGCAAGGTGGGACTTCCCATCCCAGTGAGGCTTGGTCAGAACTTCAGGGGCAATTCAGACAGGATGGCTCTGCCATGTGTGGACAGAAAACTCTGCTCTGAGGAATGTGCAGAAGCAAATGTCATGTCAAAAAAGGAGTATCTTTAGTGCTGGATGTCAGATTAAGAGGATGGCTTTGGAGGTTGGGATGTTAAGTCTGCCCCACGCTTGTCTTAGGTACCTGCATCTGCCATGTGATCTGTCCTTGGAGCCTGGATATGTTTGGGCATTTGGCCCTTAGAACTCCTCAGTTACAACATACGGCACTTTTGGCCTGTGATTAGCCAGCCAATCCATATGGTGACATTAATGCTTCCTGGATGGCTGCCAAAACTTGATCCATTGGGAAAAGATGACTAAACCAGGACAATCTCTCTGGAGCATGGCATACCTCAAACAGCCCAGGGCCAAAACAGGAGCAAACTGGTCAGGCAGGGTAGAGAAATGACAAGGGATTGACAGAAAGTGGGAGGTAATTGCTCAAAATACTAAGGCGTGGCAATAAGAAGGAGAATTAGAAATGGCTAAGAAGAAAAAAAGCTTGTTCCCAAACTTTGCTTGCCTTCAGAACTGAATGTCACAAAGAAGTATTTAAAGCTCTGGAAATGTGGGTAGTTGGTTTTCTTTGTTACTGCTATTTGCCAAGAGGAAACTAAGGGAGTCTAATCCACTCCTCCTTGGCATGCCCTTGAATCATTACTCAAGAACAACCCTAGTGAAATAACTGGGATCATATTAGTGAAAAAATGATTTAAGACTCTCTTTTCATAGCCTGAGCAAACAGACTGGCCTTCACAAACCACAGAAGGGCTGTGGAGCCTCTCTTTATGAGATTTCCAGGTTAGTTCTGTGGACACATCTGTGCCTTTGCAGGATGCTTTTTTGTATCAGACACCTCCACCAAATCTTTAGCATGTAACCATGTGTGTTTGACTTTAAAGTCAATCAACTGAAGCACTGCATCTCGTGATGGAGACAGTCAAGAGATCATCAGAGCCCTGTCTTGCAGCTTCAGGAAAACCCATATGCAAGGGGGAAAGAATTCTGAGGAGACAGACTGCAACAATTGTAAATATTTTGTTTTTAGAAAACCAAGATTGTCTTTTCCAAATGGAGACAGCTGGTAGGTACATGAGAGTTGTGTAGTGACAGCAGCATTTTCTTGGAGTATTCTCAGTTGCATGACACAAGTTTCTCTGTTCACTTCAGAAGTGTCACTACTGCAACTGTGTCCCAGAAAAAGGTTCTTTCCTTGCAGTTTCATCCTTTGATAGCTATAATGAGCCACTGGGTTACAGACACATCAGTATGTGAAATTTCCTGAAGTTTCTGAACAGAGCACTCAATGGTGGCACATCAGAGTTGCTTTGCTGGCCAGATGTGAATTCTTTGCACATTTTGCAGAGTTTTCAAATATTTCACTCCTTAATTAACTAGATGCAGACTTAATTAAGTAAATATAAACATATCTGAGATCAATTACCTATAGATCTGTCCAGCCACTTACTGGAACATTCCTATAAGATAAATCTATATTGCAAATGCCACTTGGTTAAATATTCATGCAGAGATCAGGAGAGGAAGAATCCTAATAATCTCTTGTGAGGCTCCTCTCTTGCCTTCTCCTATTGTTCTTGTGCTTACAGAACTCAGTTATATTCCTCTCAATAAAGAAAGGTAAAATATGTTTTTCAATGTTTTTTAATGTTTTGGTAACATTTTGTTTGAGGAATGGGAAAGGAGGGGAAAAGCTGGAACAGGAGCATAGAGGGAAGGGCTGGAGATCTGCATGGTTTATAACAAGGAAGCAGTGTTCCTGAGGATAAACACAGGACAGGAGCTGAAGGACAGCCAAGGAGACCTTGGGAGGACATCTGTGCTACTGTGAGCCTCCAGTTAACTCAGTGTCTTTCAATGTAAGCTCTTTCCACTCCTCAGCAGCAAACCACTGTGAAGCCACTGTGGATTCACATAGCTTTAGTTGCAAAAGTGTAGCCTGCAAATGATTGCCCATACAAGCTGAGAATCCGGACCCTGAAGCATAAGTCCTAAAATTTGAATTTATAAATGCAGATAAAGAATGTGCTCAGCAGCAGTGATCAAGTCAGTCACAAAGTCATGTAAGACCATGACCCTCCCGCTTCTTCGAGTCAGATGCTTTTCTCTAGGCCATGTTATCTCTTGTAATGCAAGCAGGCTGGATTAATTAGGGCTGTTTTCTCTATTGTGACTTCAGGGAGGTTATAAGAAGGATGAATTTCTCCCTGAGGACAGGCCCAATTCGTAAATGTAATGTCCTTGTCTGTTTCATTGTGCCATGACTCTAGAGCTGGCTCAAGGTTTCTCAGCAGTGCAGGCAAAACTAATTCTGCTGCTTCAAAAATGAGGGCAAACTTTCCTGAAAATTATGCATTTAGTTTGTGGCTACAGCAAAGGGCATTTCTGAGAAGGTGAGAGGGCAGAGACCTAAGGTACAACAATGAAGACATTTGGCTGTTTGGGGATTATTTGGAGCCTTAGTTGGAGAAAATCACAAAGATGGGGAAATGAAAGGTGTGAAAGAAACCATGGGTGCTCAGGACAGATGGAAAAGAAAGGTTAAGAGGCATCAGTGAAAAGGCTGGAAGAGATGGTCAGGGGGGGCATTCAGCAGCTGTTGGAAGAAGGATTTTCCCTTTCTCTTAGCCTAACACCTTACTGATCCTTTCATCCTCCTCAGTTCTATCTCTGCCTGTGTGTAAGGAGGCTGTGAGTGCCCCAGCTGGAGATCATGGACATGTTGCTCTTTGAGCAGCAGAGCTGAAGTAGCCAGTTTCCTGCAACAGTACTTGGGGCTTGCATTGGATTGCCTGGCTTCTAATAAGAGTTAAGTGCTGATCTGTTTTCCCTCTGTGAACATTCATAATATCTCTTTCCCAGGAGGATCTTCACTGTCTAATAAGAGTCACATTCACATTGCAGCCTTCACTTCTATAGGGCCACTAATTGGGTTTTTCTCCTCTAGCCAGCTGCCAAATTTCATAAAATGTGTTGGAATTTAATACCTTGAAAACCTCCTATTGCCTGTCAAATTTTTTTGCACTTGGTCAACAGGTTCAAAAGTTACTGGTGAGGGAGAAGCACAGCTGAGAGCAGATAGACAGGTGAAGAGCCACATACATGGGAGTGATACTGCAGCACCACCTCTTTGGAAAACTGAACTAAAACAAATGGATAGACACTCTGGCCAATGCTGCTGCTCTCTGCTGTGTCACAACTGCAAGCATCAGCAGGATGAGTCTACATTCTTTTGCCATGTTGAGAAACATGATATTTTCCTTGCAAAAAACAAAGAGCACTTGGTTCTGGGCAAACCTGTCAGTCTGACTTAAAGCTCTTTTTTACTGAATGTTCAGTTTTGGGTTTTGTATGTGCTGTCCTTCTCTGTGCAAAATTACTGATGCTAGTATACAAGGACATGTCCTGAGAAAAAAAAATGGTCTTCAGGGCCCAACCAACCCTACCTGTGCCTTGCAAGGTGAGGATGTGAAAATTACATCCACATGCTTTCTTCAGTACATCTTGGCACCTGACAGACTGTAGTCCCAGCACAGGTTACTCTTCCTGGGTCTCATCATGAACATGATGCATCTCACAAACTAGGATGAGGTGGGATCCTGTATTCAACAGTCTCCTCACCAGTGTGGCTGTGGGAGAAAATACATAATTACTCAGCAGAGGATGTAATTACAGGCATGCTCCTGCAAGCTGAGATGTTTGCGGAGATTTCTCAGTATCCCTGCCCTTTCCTGCATGCTGGTGACACCAAAGAATAGGGCTGGGTAAATAATTGTACTTTTTGTTTGTCTTCCAAAGACACTCCATCTGATATTGAATAGCTGGAGGTGACTTTCCCACATGGGGCAGTCCCACTCTGCATAGCACATTGAAAAGCCCCCAGCAATGGGACAAACAAGAAAGACTTCCAGTTCAGATGTGATGATATGTACCCAGAGATGAATATTTACAACCTAGCCCTAAACAGGTATTCAGAGCAAGCAAGCAGAGTCAGCAGGGGACTGAGAACACCTTTTCCCTTGAACCTGCTGCAGCCTGGAAGTGTGTGCACTCTCCCAGCAGGAAAAAGACATGAGTTTGTAGCCTTTAAGAGGATAGAGCAATCCACATTGATGTTGCCTGTATTTGATCAAGTATTGAAATCTCACTGGATAAAAGGGCACAATGTCTACCTCTTCCTTTTTTTTTCCTTTTTTTTTTCTTTTTTTCTTCCTTTGTTTTTCACAAGTCTTGTCTACCCTGTCCTCTTTTTCTTCCTCTTCAGTTTTGGTTGCTTCACCACTGAGCAGCAACAACAAAGCAGCACCAGCCACAAAACTTCTTACTTAAAGCACTGCATCTTCAGCTGGTGCAGGCTTGTTGCACAATCAGTTGAAGCTGTGCTTATATTACAGTGGGTTATTTGGGTGTTCCTAGTCTTCCCCCAAGAGCCAGATGCTTCTGTAGGGCTTGAGGACAAGGATGTGCTAGTCAATGGAATTTCAGGTTGGATTTCCAATGAAACAGGCACTTCAGGGAGTGCAGCTCTGGCATCCTCAAACAGCATTTCCAGGGATTCTTTTCATGGAGATTTCTGGGCTGAAGCTTGGTGTTATAATTTTAACACAATTCTTATATATTTTTATCCCAGCCAGTGGCACTGGGAATATTTTAATGAATCATAGAAATGTTTAATCCTTGTTAGGATCCCACTAAGTTCTTTGCCTTAATAATTATCTTGTGGGTTAGCTCAGTCGGTACAAAACTGTAAGACAAGAAAAACATCCCTGGATCTATGCTGGAGTCAAATAACTCAGCAGTGCATTTGAATGCAATGGGAAGTGGAAGTTTAGGATCAGACAGTTCAGATTAGCAGGCCAATGAACCCTCCCCGTGGCCAATGAGCTATGCAATTCATGATGCTGCTCTACTCGTGCTTTTGTCAGAGGTTATGAATCAGAAGCATTTTCGACAGCAGTGCACAATTTCTGCATTTACAGCCCAGAAAGCCAAAGTGAGCGAGGTGGCAGCACAAAAATGAATTTGTTTTCCAAAACCCTCCAGCTCCACTCAAAGCTTCTGAGTCACTCTGGAAATCTCACTGGAGAGAAATGAGATGCTCCAAAAACTCAGGTGCTGGATGACTGGGAATGTTGGTCTTAAAAATGTATCCTGTGTTTATCAGACAGGAACCTAAGGACTTGATTCCTTGAGGGCTATGTTTATACCTTATTTAGCATGAGACCAAGTGTGCTGTTGTCACTGATTTTGGTGAGAGATGTTGAAACATGTCTTATGAAAACCCTTTGGATTCAAAGGACCAGCTGCACTGCAAGATGAGCTGTAGAATGATTCAGAGGAGGCTGAGCACCCTGAGGAATGAACTGTCCTACCTAGCCTGCCCTCAGCAGTCTAAGGTTCTGTTCAGGGATCAAAGCCACTTTTTTGGTGGGGACAGTCTTCCACACTTGTACACAGGTGAGCTGTTTGCTCACCATACAGTGGAAAATATAGGTATTTGTGTTATAAGAGGCTTTCAGTGAATAAGTGAATGGAACTGTGATTTTACTTCTGTTGTTGAAAGAACATGAGCACTTTCTTGGCCCCAATTCTGCTCTTATTTACAGTTTGGGGGATGGTAATGGGGTAGGGACTCTGACCCTTATGGTCTGATCCTGCTTCACTGCAGGCAGGGAGAGATGAAATAGCACAGGAGTTAACTGAACTTTGCAGCACAGACCCATGTTTGGCACTCCTTAAGTATCTGAAGCTCTGATGCACCACAGTTGTATGGATACATAGTTGGAGGGCTGGACTTCAAATGAAATCCAGACAAATGATATCCCAGCTTTGTTTATTAGAAAATTTCCCTTCTTGCTTTGTACGTACCAGTGATCTCTGGTGCCAGTGAGAGAGATTGTGCTATTTCCATCCTACGAAACCTGCAGGAGAACCCTACTTGTGAACAAATAGGTCTAAGCCAATATTTTTCCAAGTCTGAGGCTGGTGAACTGTACACAACAGTACAGCTCTGTCAGTATTCCATCCTAAGCAAGTGTGTTTTCACTGCTCTGTGCAATTTATCTGCCTATAAAATGGGGAAACTGCTGATCTCATACATAAAGCTATTTTGAGAGAGCTCAGTGGAAGATGCAATAGAAAATTTGCCCAGAATTACCCCCAGACAGCTGGAGAAAGAACAGCGCTGATGATGGCATGAATTTCATATGATTAAAGCTAGTTTGCAATAGCTGGTGAAAATGAGCACCTCCAAGTAAACTCGTGATGTTTTGCTTTCTGAGGTTACTTTGCACTACCACCTCTGTTAAATTTATAAATACTATGATCATGGTGACTTCCAGAGGAACAGCCCCTCCAGCAAGGGTGTCCTGCCTCTGGATGGGCAACATCAAATTCTTCCTTAATATGCTGCTCTCATTTAGACCAGCTGCAAACCTAGCATGTCAGTGCAAATTTCCTGTTTGCTGATAATATTGCTTGTGAGCCTTGTTGTATTTTACAGTGCCTAAATCCCTTCATCTAGAGCTCGATTGTGGTTAGGTCTTAGTGGCTTTGGATCTCTCTTCAGCCTCCAGAGCAACTTCATTGAATTTGACTACTTCCACTGAACACTTCATTGCAATATAAAAAACCAGTCAGAGAGTAAAGAAAGTCACATCCCTGGAGAGTAATAAGAACATGGGGCCTGACATGGCTGCATTTTTCCAGCAATTTTCAGCAGCAGTAGGCTGAGTTCTGTGCTGATGTGCATCCATGTGGCTTCACAGAAGGGGATTTTTTTTTCTCCAGTCGTTTTTTATGTGCGGGGTGTCTGACGCCCGCACGTATGATGTGACGTGGAAGCCCCTACAGCCGAACAGCTGTGAGAAGGAGCCTCCTGTTATCTATTGTGTGTGGAGCCTACCCTGTAGGTCCGCATCGGCAGCCACATATGGAGGGAGCCCTTTTCATCTCCTCCTCCTCGCTGGCTGCTGAGGCTGCTCCCGCGCGGCCGCGGAGGGCCGGGGGGCCCACGCTGTACAGTTGTGGTTGCGAATTCCTGGGTGGGGAGGGGAGCTGCAGGGCTGCACGGGGGAGGCTCGGCTGGGGCCAGGGCGGGATCTTTTCAATGGCAGCGCAGAGGAGCTGGGGATGGGTTAATTAAAACGCTCGCAGATGGTTTGGGTTATGGGACACATGTGTGCGCCCGGCCGCATGACGCTCATCCCAGCCAATTAACGGCCCGGGAGAGGGACACCGGCCTCGCCTGGGAGAGGGATGCTGGCTGCTCTGCTCACGGCAGTGGGAAGGTGGGAGCTGCGTGGTGGGCACCGGGGTTGGCGGGCACCCTTCAAGGTGGGCGCCAGCCGAGGCTCTGTTGGCTGTCCCCACTGCAGAAGCGCCTGCAGTTGTAGACCGAGCCACGAATGCTGCTGAAGAGTGGAGCCCATGGGGCCCAGCCCTGCTGGGGGAGGACTGTTTGGGAAGGACAGCAGGCACGTCACCTGTGCGCCCTCTCTCCGCGTCTGGTGTACTCCAATGTGAGCCGAGGCCACAGGGAGATGCAGGAGTGCTGAGGGTGTACAGTGCCTGCAGCACTTGGGGAGCAGTGATGCTTGGCCTCTGATTCCACATGTGCTCTGGTCACATTTCGCACTGGGAAAGTGGGGAGGAGCACTGGCTTCTGGTGATGCAAGCATAGTCCAGGAGTGAATTTCTTGAAGAAGTTTTTTTTTTAAAAAAACCATAAAGGGGTATTTTAAGAAAGTTAGAACAATACAGAATGTGATTTATCCTGTCACTGAGCTCTGTGCAAACTACACAAGTATGCTTGAAATATTAGTATTTCAGTGAAATTATGTCACTGGCTCTAAGATTAGCTGAGGAACAGAAACACGACAGTAAAAATTGTTCAAAAAACAGATGACTAAAGACAGGAAAAAGAAAATCCATCCAGCTCCACCCTGTTAGATTAACAAATGAACAGTAAATCTTGATTATTTGCTAACATTTGCTGGATGTAAATTTGCAGATGATCAGGAGCTTGAGCAGGTTGACGGTCAGGGAGCAGATGCATTTGGGTAGTTCAGAGCTATCCTGTGGCCTTAGGTGGCTCTGGGTTGAAGATGATTCAGCTCTCTCCTACCATGGTGGTGTGTGCATGTGGCTTATCAACCAGCTGGGGTTGCCAAGCATTGCTGCATGTTTATGCAACTTGTGATTTGCTTGGGTTGATTATCCCTTTAACTTCAAATGTTTTCACTGTATTACTGGCATTCAGAAATTTGGATACACAATGCTGTTTGGGTCTTTGTGTTGTAAAGCCAAATACCTTAGATGCTATCAGGACTTCACCCACAGCCATGCTGCAAGTCTGTCAGTGTAGGGAATTGAAGCAAATTCGTCTTCCAAATCGAGGGTGCAGATGTAAATTCTCGGGTCAAATATGATCATCTCTCAGCCACTGCTGGTCCAGTAAATTGTGCTTAGAATTGCTGCAGCATCTGCACCTTGGATGGTGACTTCTTTCCTCTTGGCGATAAAATTATATTTTCTACTTAAATGTGTTTCTGAACCCTTTTCATTCTTGGAAAGGAAACCATTTTAGTGTCAGAAATATTTAATTCCAAAAAGCTGTCTGGAGTGGCAAAGACAAACCAACCAATGTAAGTGCAGGAAAAAACGGCTCATTAAACCAAGAGTAAAAACAAATTCTGGAAAATATTAATTGGAAACCAAGACCTAAATAGTCTATTGAATGAGGAACTTCCATCAAAATTTAGAAGTTTTAAAAAATGAAAATGTTTTTGTGAAAAAATAGTCTTTTTGCTAAGATGTTAAATGTTATTAACAGAAGCTTATAAAAGAAGAGAGGAAGTGATGGAGAGGTGCATTAATAATTTGAATTAAGTGAAGAATGCCTAGATGCTCTGACTGGCCATGCTGCCTTGGGAATTGCTGTTCTGCTCTTCTTGGCAAGAGTCACCACCATGCAGATTGTACAGGGTCTGCTGGGCATATCTTTGAGGCATTTTGTGTGGCTGTGCTAAGGAGCAGCAGAGTCTGGCTTAAGAACCTGGGCTGGCTAACCTGGTTAAAGCCCGAGTTAATACAGGCATGCAGGTTTTGATCATGGTGCACTATAGAGCAAGTGATATATGCCTACAGAAAGCAATGCTGATGACCTTTAAATCCCATTGGAAAATATAGTCTGAGCTCTTAAGGCGTTGAGACAGCTAAAGAAATGTCTCCATTACTGCTGTCAGCAATGCAGGCAGTGACACTGGCTGCGTGGTGCTGCTGTTTGTTGGTGCTGCTGTTTCATGGGGTGCCGGTGCCTCTTCCACAAGCAGGACAAGAAGGGTCAGAGGAGGAAACCCTGATTATAAATACGGCAGAAACCTGCATGAAATCTCCTCACTTCTGTTTATTCTCATATTTTTGATCACAAAAATGTCTGAAGTGAGATCAGTAAATGTATTGATCTGAGGAGCCAACAAAACAACAGCAACAAGAACTAAGCCAAAAAAACCCTCCCCACAAAGTCATCTCATGAGGAAATCATGTGGGTCTGTGAGTTCATTTTGGCTAGAATTCCCAGTCATGCAGATTTTGCACTGTCACAGGACACTTCTGTACAGAAGGTACTTCTGTAATTTAGCTATTTTTCTCACCATCCTAGGTTAGGAGTGGGACAGAGAAGTACATGTGTCATTCTGCTCTGCTAAGCCAAAACTAGGCACAGATGTACTGCGGCCAAGACTGTTTAGCTGAATTGACTGTTTGCCATAGCTGCTTTCAGAAAACACATAAAATCTCTGGCCTCTGTCACATGAAGAAATTTGCCAGAGGGGAGCTCTCTGTCTTGCCAGAGACCGTGTTGCTTCACACGAGCAAAAGGGTACAGTAGCATGTATGGCTGCCTGCAGGGCTAGATTTTGAGGTGATGTCCACAGCAGAGTGCAAGCTTGCTTATTGGGCATTTGCATTGATTTAAAAATGTATGCAGAATAGTCTCCTTACCCTATTAAAATATTTGTGTTTTGGTTTGTTGCATGCTGAAACACAGAGCGATCAAGGGCCACAATACCTGTCCACCCATGGCAGTCTTGAGAGGAAGCCAGGCTTGTGCCAATATTTTGTTTTCCTGTCGAGAGTTGATGAGTTTGCTCACAGGACTGACTGAGCTGACCATGGTCAAGAGATGTTATTTTGGATTGATACTAAAAGGCTGAGCTCCAGAGGGAAAGGATACAGTGGAAAAAAAGAATCCCATTTCCAGTCTAGAAAAAGAAACTTTATACATATAAATACACACCCAGCTATGCCAGCCTCAGTTGAGGAAGAAAATAAAAACATTTTCAGAAGAAATTTAGCTTCTGGTAGCGGGGAGTTAATGGGAACTGCCTGTCATTCTTCTCATCAAAATAGAATCATGTTGAGTAGAAATTGTCGTGTACAGAAAGCTTATTTATCATCATAGCTTCTGAAGGAAATGTTCCTGAAGCTTCTCACCACCCTGTTGTGGGGATGTCTAGGTGCTTTCTGGAGTTGGTGGGCTGGCAGAAAGCATCAAAACATGCAGATTTTATCGTTCAGACAAAATAAAGGAAGGGACTTTTGTTGGTTCTTTTTGTTTTCCATTGACCCTCTTTTTAATGCAGACTGGCTCATTTTGCCAAGACTGATGCATTGGCTCTGCTGCTGAGCATGGTGTTAGCTGAGGGTCACAGGATGTTTGAAGGAAGAAAAGTACCCATCATGAGGCAACTGGGCAGATCTTAAACACTTAACACTTGGGTCAGCAATGACTTCCACAAAGAGACATTTTTACACATACCAATTAACCAAAACCACCTCAGGTAAAAAAACCCAAACCTTTTATGATGATGCAGGAGGGGTAAAAGCCTTTCCATGCTGAGCTAATAAGCACAGCACACAGAAACCACCAAAGCTAGGATTTCAACTTTTATCTCTCTGTTGGATTTTGGAAAAGACTGGGTGTTTTTTGGGGACTTTTTAATTTCCCTTTATTCTTCCTCTATATTACCCCAAATTATCATCCACTATTACTGAAAAAAGAGCGATCTGAGGCAGTGAATTGTTTCCTGGATGGATGTGTGGGGATATGGCTGCCTCTGATTTTCTTCTCTTTCTGTCAGCAATATTAATAGTAGATGTCCTTTGTTGTGGGCTCAGAAACTGCACTGTCATGAAGAAGAGGGACAAAAAAGAGGCTTCCCAGGCTGAGGACATAGCCTGTGGGCCTTTCTGTGTCTCTCCAAGAGTCCCTGGGTTTTGCCTTTCTTTTCCTCCTGCTGTGCTTGGTCTCAGCCCAGGTGCTGGTGGCCAAGGGGCTGCAGTGGAGAACAGACCATGTGAGCTGGAGGCCAAGGCAGCTCTGCTGGCAGAGACCTGTAGGAGTGAGAAGGTTGGTGGTCCCCTCTGCATGTGATCCAGGACAGGAGCCCAGAGCCAGCCCTTCCCTAGGAGGGAAGGATGCCTTCAGCATTCAAGCTGTGTTATTGGGGCTGGGCATCGGCACCAGCTTCCCTGTAGGCATGTGGTCCTCTGCAAACCTTGGAGCCCTTTCCTCTCATCTGTGCTTTGCCATGCCTTTGAATCCAGGAGTTAATTTGGACAGACTAAAGAGGGTGGGGGCTGTTGTCACAGTTTCCCCTGCTATTTATTTTTGCACACTGCACACTTTCCACCATTGCCCAGAACAAATTCAGGAATTATCTGCAGAAAGCTGTGCAAATCACCTGAAGCCATTTGTTTATCGTTCAAAATGAGGCATTAAAAACAATGGGCCGAGTAAAGCATGAAAGTAGATCAATCTCAACCCCATTCTAACTTCCTCTCCTTCAAGATCACTTTGAACCTACAGTAATTATGATTCTTTCTGCTAGCTTAAATCACCCTTGCCCTCATTAGAGCTGTGCAGAGTGACCATTTTCCATTTCATGAGTTGCCACGTGTAAAAGCCGCTGTGTTTGCAAGTATTCAGGCATACCTGGCTGCACCACACAAGTCATAAGTGATAACAGTCATAATTAATATCCATTATACACCTTCCGTGTACACTGACATCACTGATAACATCAAGCACAATTTATGTGGTGCTATGAACAAGCTTCAGTCTCTTTTGAGGCATCCTAGAAATGGGCTTGTTGGTTGTACTGGGAAGGAGGTTCCTTTTAGGCACTCACCCTGAGCATTTGGAGGTGACATAAATGACCTGAAGTCATATCCAAAGTATAGAGTTTCTGTGGGCTTAGAGTGAAGGGAAAAAAAAAAAAGAAAAAAAAAAAGAAAAAAAAAGAAAAAAAAAAGGAAGTGGGTTTTCAACGAGTCAAGAAGTTTTAGACTATTTTAGACTTTATAGTTGTTTTAAAATTAAATGTTAGATTCTTTGGACACACTTATTGTTCCAACAACTTTATTTCAAAGCTGTGACCCTCTTGGTAGCTGTCAGTCACTTTTCATACACTGAGAAACCCTTTTTCATGCATTAAGAAGATATTCCTTTTCTACAGTGAGAAGCTGAGAGAAAATGCTGGTGACCACTGTCAGGAAAGTGGATCCCACCTCCTTCTTCTGCCTTTAAACCAGACGTCTTTGGAGACCTCTAAATTTCATAGCTGATGTTAAGGCACCAGTCTGCCTTCATGACAGAGAAATAGAAAGAAGTGGTATTCTCTAAATATCTTAATTGCCCCTCCTGGTATCAGTGGTGTTACATCTGGGGTAATTTGGCCTCTTAATTACCTCAGAAAGAATCTGAACATCGAGCGGAGATGACGGTAAAAAGCCCAGGAGTGCGAGTGCATCTCTCCCCCAACCCCCCAAAAGGTCTAAATGGCTGCCCGGCGGTGTAAACTTTTGTACCCCTTTCATGCCCTGGGAGGTTAATCTCTCCATGTCCTCCCCCTTTCATATGCATGAAGAAGGGGAGATTTAGGGGCTGGCGGGCGGTGGGGCGGGCGTGCGGCCGGGGGCAGCTGCGGGGCTGCCGGCGGGGAAGAGGCCGGGCCGGGCCCACGGAGCGGAAAGAACAAACTCTCCGGACCCGTCTGACACGCGGGTCAGGGGGTCAGCCCGAGCTGGTGGAGGCGGCGCAGCAGATTGGAGGCTCGCGATGCCCCTCCGACATCATTTAGACAAACAAGCAGATGGCAGGTGTCAGCGGTGACAAAGAGCCATCTGTGCAGCGGGGACCATCCCCTCCATTCTCTCACAGGCTACTTCATTAAACCCTCACTTCAGAGTGACTGCGCCGTAGCCTTTAACCAACGGGGCCCCTGGTAGCACGGGGTGGGTTTTCTTTCCCTTTCTTCTTTTTAAAATTTTATTTTATTATTTAAGGGCGGCTCGAGTTCTGCCCTCAGCCACCTATGGGCAGCTTGTTTGTGCACCTTATTGCCTCCGAAGGGGCAGGAGGGGAGGAAAATAAAACCAGAAACACCCAACAAAACCCTCCTGCCACGCTGAAGAAAAACGTGTTTGCACAGAGCTGAATAAGTGACAGTAAACACGGCAGAAGGAGGTTAAACCCCCCTTGGGAGCTGCTGGCTATCTGGTGTGAGAGGCTGCAGGGAAGCCCTGGGGAGTCCAGGGGTTTCCGTGGGTGGAGTGGTGGAGAGGGGCTGAGCAGGGCGAGCCGGGTGCCCTGTGGGCAACAGTGTCCTCAGGCCTGGCCATCCCAGCTCTCTGCTCCTCTGGAAGCTGAGGCAGCTCCTCTGGAAGCTGAGGCAGCACCTCTGCGCCTCCAGAAATGCAGGTGTTTCTCCAGAAAGTGCCGAGGATGAGCCTGGCCACAGGGCAGGCCCCAGGAGCGGGTCTTGGCAGGGATGGGTATGGACTGCAAAAAGAGGCACAAAGCCAGTGACAGCAGGGCCCCCAGAGGTGGCACTGGCCGAAGAGGGGACAGAAGAGCAGTCTGCTCTGCCAGCCTCTGGTGGCAGCAGCCCTGAGCAGAGGTGACACCTTTCTGACCTGGGGGAGGAAGGGGAAGGGAGCGGGTGTGTGCCACCGTTTATTTATTTATCTGGTTGGTTGGGCCGTGATGGGAGATCTGGGAACTTTCTAGGCCAGTGCACCTCTGCGGCCAGTCGTGCTACTTTAGCCTCCCCTGCAGATCCCAGTGGAGAACGGCACCGGCATTGCCTCTGAAGAGGCCTGGCTGTCCCGGGGAGTCTCAGGGGAGCTCTGCCAGGGTCTTCTGGGAGACTCCCTGCCCCTTCCTGCAAACGGCAAACTGAGAAAGTTGAAAATCCCCTGTAAGAAGCAGTAGGATGGGTGGAAAGCACACGGAGACACCTCCCTATCCCTGTTCCTCCATCTCAGAGAATGTGCAGACACCAAAAAGCAACACTCAGTAGTGGATTTTGGGATTGGTTCAAACAAAGCAAAAGCTATTCTCAAGCTTCTGCCAATTCCCTGATCAGTCCTGGACTAAACTTTTTAGCACTGCTGGAACAAGTTTGTTTGTTTGTTTATTTGTTTTGGCTTTCTTTTTTTCTTGTTTAAATGGGTGTTTGCATTTTCTGATTTCAGCTAAGGAAGCAGAGATGGAAGCACTGAGAAGATACATTAAGTGCTGTCCTTGCACCATCGCTGATTTCAGCACTACCAGGTAGGACTGGAAATATCCTTGGAAAGTACATTTCAGTACATTTGAAAGGAAGAGCTGTCAGACTGAGGATATTCAGATATGTTTAGAGCTGTGACACTTGGTCAGCTGAGCTAGTTGAAGCCAATGCTTTTCCTTTGCCAGGTTGCAGCACTCACCTGAATAGGAACACTGTGCTTGATGACAGTGCAAGGAGCATCATTTCTTTATACAAGTCTTGCTTATAATCACAGCTTGTGATGTTTGTTGGCATGCCCTTACTCTGTCCTACGAAATGGTCACAAATGGCATGTAAAGCGTGTGAGTAACAGGCCATTTCCTGAATCCTTGTGGATGTCAAGGTATGAAAAGTGAGAAGGGACAGAAAACTCTCCTACATCATCAGCAGCCACGTCTGGCTTTCAGACTGGCAACATCAGATCCTTTATTAGTTTATAAACATTGGAGTCCTCTGGGGAGTTGTCCAGATCCACTTACGGCTCCTGAGTGACAGACGCAATGCTTGGAGTAAGGCAGCATTCGTGAAGGAAATTTGGCTTCTCTGTTAACAGAAAAAGGCTCCTGGGACTGCAGCAAAAGTCTGACCAGTCACATGCAGGAAGCCCTTTAGTGCCAGCAGTCACTCCCCTCAGCAGAGGGGAAATGGCTGGTTGGCTAAGAAGGCAAATGGGCTAACTTTTTCCATCCTATTAGCATGTTTACTTGGGGCAATTCCCAGACAAATCATCTCGCTTAGGCTATCTTGAGAATAAAATTTTGGCGATGTATCATCCACCTTTCAGGCCTGGCTGGGCTTCAAGTATCTTAATCAATAAAGGTCTACTCCTCCGTTAGATAATTCTCTGAAAAATAGCTGTATTTACCAGCAGCTTCCTGTTTCTCCTGATAATAAGGTGAAAATATCTTACTCCTGACAGCTCATAAAATAACCCAAACCCCACTCAATAAACAGATACCAAAAAGAAGATGGCCAGCAGGTATATTTTCATCCAGCCTCTAGGTGGAATTTGGAGCTGGGAGTGCCAGGTATGTGTGTGAGCTCACAGACACTTGTATGTGAATGAAACACAGTTTAATCTCTTAATTGGCAGGTTCCAATGGAAACATTAAGATATTTTTAATACAAACAGGTTTTACCAGTAAGCAGCAATAATTGCCATCTGCATATCACAAGTCTTTGGCTTTTTAACTGTTTCATTCCTGCAATCTACAGTCTTTCCATCATTAAGTGATGTGGGATTCCAACAGAACATTATGGTATGGTAATCTGATTTACATGGCTACAGGGATAATCGTGAAGCCTCAGATACCAAGTCAGTATTTGAATGATGGCATTTCCTTCTGGTGGTGGGATGTTTTCCCTTGATGGTGTATTCCCATCTTATGGGTTTCATCATCTTCACTAAGCTACAGTACCAGAAAATGAAATTTTATCAGGCAAAGGCTCAGGTGGGTGCTGGGGTCCAACTTTCTTGTCCATTTCCTAGGGCTGAGTGTCTGGAAGAGACGTTTAGGCAGCTCAATAGCAACCAGGGTATATGGACCTGGGCACGTTTTTGGTACAGCTCTGACATTAGTTTTAAGGAGGATCTCTCTTGTCTGATCGATATGAACAGGGTCAGGGTTGCAGCTCAGTATCCTCCTTGTCTTCTTTGAACAAATTAGTATCCATAGACACAATCAGGCCCTCAAATATTCACAGCTGTGGTTCAAATGAAGTCTCCTAATGAAATGCAAATTCAATAAGACAGTTACATGATCAGCATCAGCTCATTAAGGCCTGGCTAGCCTGTCTCCTTTCTTTGTTAGACCAGCATAAAGCTCCCAACTCTGGTGGAGTTACCCTGGGCTGAAAGCTGCTGGGCTCCAGGCGAAGTTTGGCCCAGACAGCCAGCTGGGGGGAGGCCATGTGCCGCGCCGTGCTGTGCCGCCGGATCAGTGGCACTGGGCTCATGAATATCAGCTGAGGCTTGGGCTTGCTGGCTCTGAAAGAGGGGAGAGGGCTTGGGCTACTCTCCTTCATCCTGAGTGAGAACAGCAGTGGGCTCACTGAAACCACGAGGTGACACTGATACAAGCAAGCACCCTAAACCCCAACCTGCAGCAAAACCAAAATCAGGCTTGTTGCTTGGATTTTCCCGGGAGAGGTGCTCATCTTGTATTTGCAAGGTTCTTGAAGCCACTGCTCTTTCCTCGGTCATGGGAGTCAGTCGAAAGGATGTCAGGCAGCTGGCTTGCTACCTTCCTGACCCCGATTCACAATGTCTCTGCTTCTGTGAAAGGGTTGAGCCAGACAAAGCACAAGGGATGCACAGCCCTTGCATCCAAGTACAGGGTGTTTTTTCTTTCTTTTTTTTTTTTTTTTTTTTCCTAGCACCATCAAGTGTGGCGATGTTTGACAGGTCTGACCTGCTCAGCTGTAATGAGCCGTTGGGAGAAAAGGGACAAATGCAGTTACCTCTTGCCACAAGTCTTGCTGCTGGGAGATGAACTTTGCCACTCTGCCTTGGCTTTAACAAATGCCCCTCAGTGTATCTCAGTGCAAATGTGTTTCCTTTTCATTTTCAAATAGGGACGAATCCTGTATGTTGGATTAGAAATTTCCCATCACTGACAAAAGTGGAGGGGAAAAAAAAGTCATGTAAAGTTCAAGAGGAGGGCAGAGGGAAGAATGAAAACAAAATGAATGAGCAAGAGCCCACTTCTCCCTTTTTTCTTGTAGGTAGAATTTTGCAATAATTGGTATTTTAAGATTTTTGTATCAAGGCTTTTTTTGCAGGGGCAAACACAGCAGAAAAAAATGTTGGTTTTTTTTTTTTTTTACTGAAGTTGTATATACGTCAGATCTATGAATTCAATGCCAGTTGTCCACAATAATCAGAGATGCAAAAACATGCAACCATGCTTATTAGAAAGGAAAAGGAGTCCCTTTAAAAGCCAGTTTAGGTGTGTAGTTCTGCTAATTGATTTTCAGTGTTTTATGTCAATGTATTAAAAATTATTTTGGGTTGTTTATCACACACAGGAATAAATGAGGAGCTGCTTAGGGCCATAACAAATCCTGGAAAACAAAATACATAAAATAAATGCAATTTTATACATACAGTGCATTCAGAGCAGATTTATTGTAGCAGGTTGTAGCGTCTCCTCTCTTTCCACTAACATCTTGAGCTGTGGCTGTTGTGATCTGGGTCATGGGAGGATAGAACTGGTTTTTGAAGAAGAAAATGAGAAAGGTGATAAAACTGCTTTGAAAAAAAATACATACTCAATGTAGAAGAAGTCCTTAGGAGAGCAGCAGGAATGATAAGGGCAAGCAAATACAATCTATGAGGACAGGCTGGAGGAAATGGAATAGGTTTGGAAAAGGCAAATCTGAAGGGAAATCATAATAGGAGACCTCAGATATGTAAGATTAATAGAGGAAGGATACTGATTTATTGTGCATTAAGAGAGATGTATGTTAGGAAAAGCCTGCTAACTGTAGGCATGAGGAGCAATGGTTTAGGGCAGCAGTGGGTCCCTGCTCACTTGAAGCAGCAGATGGTCTTTTTGCTGGTTTGGAGTCTTCACCCATCCAGTTTGTATCTTGGGGCTCCCTTGCCAAGCTGTGACACAGAATGCTTGGTGAGGACACATGGAGGTGGTCAGTGGGGGCACGCAAGATGAGGCAGAACATTTTGCAGTTGGGACAGCACAAGCAGAAACTCTGAGCACTAGTGTGAAGATGGGAGGTAATTTCCAATCAGGCTCTAAGACAATTGCTTAGTTTTTCAGGATCTGAATGGCTAATTCCTCTTAGCATCACTGCTTATTCTTACCTCCTATCTTTGACCACTGTGCACCCCACTGGACAGCTGCTAAAGTCTTCTAGTCTGGGAACAATATAATGTGGTTGTGGTAAGCAGTCTCCCCAGCAGTTGTGAGAAACAAACAGCCTGTACATGCTCAGACTATAGTTTCCAGTCACGTATTGACCAGAATGCACTCAGAGCAGTGACTGAATGACTTTGGTAAAAGGCACAATCATAAAAGCCAAAAAATCCTCACAAACAATTTGTGAGTACGGCTAGAAGTGAAACATGTTGACTCTATAGCTCGCTAAAAATATCCATCCCAGCTCTAGCTGTCATCACATCTCTCCTCTAATCCTGCAAGCAGCGTGTGAAGGGTTACCCTAATGCCCCCGCACTGATTCTTCCCTCGGAGTGCACAGCGCTGTGTGCCCGAGGAGCCGCGAGCAGATTGCCAAGCACAGCCGAGTTTGCTCCCTGGGCTTTGTGCAATCAGCCACTGCTCCCGCCGTTTTGTCATCAAGTCAGCCACAGCCTTCCCCATATTGCTGAGGAACATGCTGGAGCAACCCGGAGTGTCACGCCTTCAATGGAGGCTTTCACTAGCTATCAGTGGTTATGTTATACCACATTAGAGGTGTCCCAGATGCCAAGCTCCCACTGAAGAAGAGTGTAGAAAATCATAAAAATACCACTGCACAAAAGGTATTAACAAGGCAGTAACATTTGTTATGCTTTGTCAGGATGCCAGATTCCTATGCCAGAACTACACGGTGTGTTAGAAACTAAAATCTTCTGTTTGCAGCATCTTGTCAGAAGAATCAATACCAAAAAAATGAGATCTATATATTTTAAACATTAAACTTCACTGCTTACAGGATGTTCAGTCTGAGATATATTGTTAGTTACATCTGGGGACACAGTGTGTGACTTGGGAACCAGATTTTCCTGAAATACCTGTTTTCCTAGCACCTACTTCTGTTATTATGAAGTCTTTTCAAAGTGAGATATGTCTACTAAGTACTATTTATATCTATTTGGCAAATGGATTCAAGGAACTCTTGTATGAATCTGACAGGCAGATCTGACAGCTTTACTCAAAGTTGGTTGCTACATAGAAAAATCTGTTTTTCCTTCAATGGCATCAGAATTAAACCTGAACATTAAGCCTTCATTAAGGTTCACTGGAGCTGCACACCTGAAAGTTCTGAAAAATGAAAGACAATGGGTGGAGGCTGCTGTTTCTGTAGCTGAAGCAGGTTTTCCATCCAAAGAAATAAAACTTTGGAAGGCACATCTTTAACATTGGTGTGCAGAAAAATGAAAAAAAACAATTGAAATATAGCTTACTTGCAGAAGCAGTGCTTCCTCATCCATCCTTATCTACATATCTCTATCCGTTCATCCCTCCCTCCTTCCTTTCCTCCTTCCTTCTCTCCCTCCCTCCCTAAGGGGACACTATAATCTTCTTGTTCCTGTGAAGCAGATCCATCCTGAATGATGCTCCTGGTGCACGGAGTACTCCACTGCAGAGTTTTATCCTGATTGACCACCTACCTCTCTGCCTGTACACACACAGGCCTGCCAGTGTCTGTGTCTCCACAGGCATTCTGCACCCCAGTGGTGTTTGCTCTTGTGGGAAATAAGTGAGAAATGAGTATCCAGATGTTCCAAGCATCTCCAGAGGGCTCGTCTGATCGAGAACTCTTGGGACTTAATGGGAGAGAATCCTGTTAGACTTGTTAAAATAAATATTGGTTTAATATGTTAAAAATACTCCATTTTTGACAGCTTTCCAGTGTTGTTTTTTTATCCCATGTTAATGCTTCCACTGGTTGTTCAAGATTGTTATAACAAACTTCACTCACTGGTTGTTCCAGTCATGGAAAGGAACACCAGTCTGTAGTGATGTTGTATTTGTCACAGAGATGCACATCCAACTCCCAAGAGGAAGGCACTCTAAGTGCCAAAACCCTCCTGAACTCAGATGTGTTCAACTCACGGTGACTGAAGAGGCAAGGTGAGAACTGGGTTCTTGGACATAGTCCTGGTAGCTGTGCTGCAGAGATCTGGCACCCTTGAGGTCTTAGGAAGCAGAAACATGGCTCAGATTACCCTAAATTGTGGTATTTTTTTCCCTGTCACTCCCAAGGACTTTCAACCACTTCAGTTGTCTGAAGATGTAGCCAGGAAGAATAATTTATCCAAGTCGTTGCTGCTTCAGGGCTACCAATTGGCAATATCAGAAATTTACAAAATCTATCTAGTATTTTAGACAAAGGATGAAACTGGAGGTGGGGCAGAAATGGAGAAGAGGGTGAAGAGATACAGGGAAGGGATTTGAACACAGAAGGGAAGGAAGGGAAGAAAATGATGTATTGGGGAGCCAAAGAAAGTAAGCAGAGGAAATGGGAGATGGAAAAGGAGAGAGGTGTTACAGAGAAGTTACACAGAGAGAACGACAGACACTGTCCATTACTAAGTAATTTACACGTTTTAATGGTAATGTTCCCCCTCTAATGCTTCTCCCAACGGCCTTATCTCAGCATTCACCTGCCATTGCCTGTCCTCCCATCCTGCTGCAGAGCTGGCAGCCCATATGTGCTGAGCAATGACCCTCTGTCCATCCTTCCTATGCCCAGCAAGGGCCTGTGACCCGCACTTATGCTCAGCACACCTGCCCCTGGATGAAGTTTGGTGTTGCGCGGCCCCATGCTTTTAACTGGAGGGGATGAGACACAGCTAGGTAGTGATCAGGGCTGTTCATAGGCATATATGAGGGCAAAGGGAGAGTGGGAAGTGGGTACCTCCATCACAGGGGTGATGTACAGAGGAAGGGAGAATTAGGGCTTGCCTGTCCCACTTTGTAGCAGTACAGTGACTGCAGCTGGAAACCCCACACCCTGCAGTGTCCTACCAATGCAGCCCCATGCCAGCTGCTGAAAGGCATTGCACTAGGAGCCCTGTGTCAGAGAGTATCGCCTGCCACACGATGAGTGGCTCCAAACCAGCTGATGTAGGGAGAAACATGTTTCTTAGCATCTGGATTGGCCTCTTCACTGTCTTGGGATTGGATTCTGGTGCTCAGTGTCCTACAGGAATCAGGCATTCCTGTACATGGCCATTCTATGCAAGTTGAGAAGCTTAGGTTGAGGTATGGGCTTGAAGGCTTAAAAGGGAACCTAAAATGAGTTTAGGACCCAGGGAAATAAGGCCTGTGTCCAGAAGGGCTATGCAGCTGATCTTTGCTGTCATCTGGTTTCCCAGGACACAGAGATGACAAAGGAGGAGCTGACACCACATTTACTTTTCTAAGTTCTGTCCTATGTTCTTATTTTTATTGCTCTGCCTTTGTGTGCAGCCTCTGCTGGCACTGGGATCCCTCTCGCTCCCTGCCCTGGGGGAAGAGAGGGCCGTGTTTTCTTTAAACTTTCCGTCTCCTCCGTGACAGTTTCCATTAGTGGTTTGACACCCCTGTGCTTCTTCCATGAGGGCCTTGCCTTTACCCTGTCTTTAATCATGTTGTCATATGATAATAGGATCAAAAGGAAGAACACTGAGTCTTGCCCTTCTGGAGTGCTTTACGCTCACCCTAATAAACAGCTTGTGCTTGGGATTGTGCTGCAGCTGGCCTGCCCTCAGCCCCATCCTGTCTGTGCCATACTCGTGCTGAACTTTAACCGTGGCACTGTCTGGCCCCGGCAGCCGTCCCCAGCCCAACATCCCCCTGCTGTAAGGGCAGTCTGTGCTACTGGGGTGTAAGCTGAGCAAGACCATTATAGAGCAGACAGCACATGGGAAAACATGATGGATTCGCCCTGCATTTCCAGCTCTTAGCAGAGCTTTGGAAAATGTTCAGTGCGTGCGTGTGTGTATGTATATCCGTGGGGAAAAGGGAGTTTGCACTCATTGGCACTTAGCATGGGACCTGTTGAAGCAGTGGTTGTTACCTGTCTGCTTTTGTGCTGTGCAAGACATTTTGCAGAAGCTGGTTTCCTCAGAAATCACACTCCTAAGCCTGTGCAGAGATTGCTGGAACTTCAGAAGCAGCTTTTCCCACCTCTGCAGTGGTGTGAGTGCATGAATGGAAGGACTGTTTGATGTGTTGCTTCCACTTACATTACAGTAGCCTTGAAAGAGCTCAATGAAGTGCAGGAGTCTTGCCCTCCCTGAAGTATTTTCTGCACACAGACAAAGATGGGACCTGCCTAAAAGACCTTGCAGTCCATTTGGAAAAACAGTTGGTTCTCAGACTATGACATTAAAACTGAAAAAATGTGTTTGTGATTCACACCCATATATAAAGTTCCATCTGTTACTTCAGAAATGCAGTCTAATGCTTTGCTGACAGTAGTGACCTCTCTTCTCAGACCTTGGACAAAATGGCCAGGTTTGATTAAAAAACATCCAATGAAGAAAATCCACCTCAGCGCTGTTTGCAGTTGCGCCACAAATTCGTATTGAAGCCACTGGATCCAAGATTAGGTCGAAGTGGTCATGATTTTCACTCTGGATTTTCCTGCTGCAGGTATTTGTAACTGCTAATAAACCAGTAAAATCCATTGTCATCTCCCTTCTGCCTAAATGACTAATTTAAATGGTTAAATAACTCCTTAATCCTCCACATTAAAACATGTTTCCCAAACTCCTAACTAACTACTCAGGATTTTTGTAAAGTCCTTCAGTTTATCTGTCTCTCTGAAGTGAGGACATCAGAAGTGGAAACAATGACAAATATGTAGCACTTTCACCCTTATACTCTCAGATATCTAAAAGCCACCTCTACTGCTCTTTCCTTGGTCCTGCAATGGGAACAGACATTCAGTTGGTTACAGAGCTCGCTGTATAAGTCTTTCACGGAGTTATTTCTTCTCGTGTTTGAGGGTCCCAGCTTTTAAACGTTTTAAATGTTGTCTTTGTTTCTTCCCAATACCCTCAAATGTGATAGACTTAGTCTGTGTACTTAATAATTTTCAGTCATTTCTAGCCTTTAATTTATATATTGCTAGTTTGCATACAAACCTTTCTGCTTTCACTTCTCTTCTGAAGCATTGGGGTTTTTTAACGAGCAGAACCTTCTGTGTCTACTACAGTTTCTGTGGTTTCTGATTATTTTTAACAATTTTCTCTTTCAATTCTTTCCCCCAGTGAGCTGGGCTCATAGCCATTGAGATGTTGGGCAATGTTGAGAAATGTTCCCTTTAAAGTATCAAGTATCAATATTCTTTTTTATTAGTACTTCTTCTTTTTTGCATAAAACAAGGGCAACTAAATCACTGTTGCTTTTGTCTAAACAATCTTTGCAGCTCCCAGTTCTCCTCTGTCTATCAAGAGGAGCTCCAGAAACAAATTTCCCAGTGTTAAATTAGTTACTATTTGAGTCAGAAAATTTCCCCTTAAAAATGCAGTGGCTGTTTGAGAATTGCTGACCAGAGAAATTTGTTCTGTTGCATTCAGATTGTCCCATATGTTCATATGTTACAGATAGGTGATTACAAACCTGATTTTTCCATCACCTGTTCAAACTGATGGTCTGTCAAGTCACCAAAGAGCTCCACTTGTGCTTTATATAATTTAAGACTATTGGCTTATTGGCATGTCAAATTACATTTTGTTGAATACAAGAGACTTCTTTTCTGTCTATTTTCTGTGTATTTGAGCCTTTCTAAAGAAATTATTTTACCTGATAGGAATATTTTTAATATGAATCTTCCCATTTATTTTCAATGCTGCCAACTCTTTTTATGCCTGGAAATAATCAATTTAAATTTACCTTCTTACTACAACTCCTGCTGTTAAATTGTGGACAATCTCTAAAGCACCCATGTACTCTTAGAGTGTATATTTCCACAAGGTTATTATTCCAGTTCTGCATCCTCAGGAGACACTTGGATAGGGGCCAGCATGTGAGAATTCACCCACACGAAACCTCCCAGCCTTTGGAGGTTCATCCATCACAGCATTTACCATGAGTGAGAAAGCAATGATCTCCTACGCTCGCTTCAGAACCAGAGATCTATAAACTGATTTTCAGGCTGCTTTCATGTGATGAGTGAGCCTTTAGTGGCACACGGGGCTTTTGCTCAGCCTGCCTTTACGTGTGTAGGCTTTCTGTGGTCCCTCGGATAACATCAAGATGCCTTTCAATCCTGAAGACAGGGTCGTTTAGAATCAGCCAGATAATAGAAATAATGTGTGGCGTGAGCCAGAGTGATTAGGGTTGGCAGCAGCTCACTGGTAAAGAAAGTAAAAGAATACTACAGATAGTCTTAGCTGAAATAAAATCAAGGGGATTAGAGTTAACAGAAAACCTTGTTTTGGTTTGAGACTATGTTATCTGCTAGGAGCATTCATTATCAACATGTTCTAAAATAAATAAATGGCGTTTCACTAACAAGACATTGGGTAGAGATAAAGCATGTGTGGCACTCTATCAAATGCACAGGCAAATAGTCGAGTTCTCTGGTCCATTTTTTTCTTTGTTTGCTCCTTTCATTGCCTGGAAAGCCTGTTTCTCCAGGGACACATCCTGCAATTGCTGTCACTTCAATACAGAAGATCATGGTGCCACTATCTTTCCTATTACTTTTTTCCTCCCCTTGTGTGACTTTGTTGTTATTATTATTATTATCATTATCATCATCATTATTATTATTATTTTGTTCAAACATGTGAAAGGAGACATCCTCCTAAATCAGTGGCTGTCTTGGAAAGAGCTGGAACAGAAGGAATATCACTCAAAGTCCCCTGAGCCCCTGTGAGCTGCAGTCTGGCTGTCAGCATCCTGGCAGATTTATGAGGATGGCCATGACCGGTTTGAAAGGGCAGAGGGGGGAGAAGAAGAGATCCCAACCCATTAGTAATTCCCTGCAGGAAAGTGACAGAGTTGATGACATGCATGGAGGACACATTGCAGGAGATGGGCTGGGGGAGACATTCCCATGCAAGAGTGATTTCAGGCCACTCTTGGCTCCAAGATTGGTTTCTTCTAATGATCTATTTCTAGGCCTCCCATCCTTTAGCTTGTAATCTATTTTGTCACAACTGGTGCCAGATCTTCCAGCAGAAGAAAAGAATCCCATGGAGATCAGTAAGTTTTGTGAACAGGAGGGCTGCAGGTCATGGATGAATGAAGAGCAGAGCATGAAACTGAAAAGATTGCCCAGAACTTGCAGCAGGACTGGGGGTATCACAGTGGATCACTGAATCACCCTGTGGTGCCATAAATGTTACCTTTGCCACATCAGGCAAAGAAAATGAATGCAAAAAGAAGAGTAAGTGAACTGGGTCATATAAAACAAATGCCAGCCTTTCTAAGGTGGCAAATTTTTTTGCTTGGTTGGGATTTTTAAATTTTTCATTCTGAAGAATCCTGCATAGAACCAGAGGTAAAGAGCATATGTTCACAAGGTAGGTTAGTTTCTGATTTTTTTTTTTTTTTGGTATTTATTCACAATCTTATATGATGACAATAAAGAGGCATTTCCCTACTGAAAACACAGATAGAACTGACTAGAGTTACTGAAACATATTGTCAGATGTTCAGTGCAAACCCACATTTGAAGCTGCTGTTTACAAGACCAGTTGCCTTAACTACAAGACAATAGAGATTTTGGGAAGTAACATGATCATAAGGAAAAAAAAGAAGAAATAAAAATGGGCACAAGCCAGGGAAGGTGAGTGCAGGATGATGTAAAAGCGGAAAAGGACCTCAAATGTATTTACTACATAAATAACCAAAACTAGAAGAAAACTTTTTTTTTTGTGGGATAATGAAGCCTAGTATAAGGACCTGGGATAATTAGAACAGTTTGTGAAATAGAGGCCCCTTATTTCAAAGGAGTGTCTGAACAGTTTTTGATGAACATATAACCACATTGATTATTGTATACATATTTTTCTCTTCTGCTTTGGTGAGGTAACTCATTTGAATGATCATAATTGGAATGCTTATCTGACACTATCCATTGAGAGAGAGAAGCATCATCTCTAACAATCAGAGGTTGAAGGTGCTTAGATGTAATATTAGTAAACTCTAAAGGTAGCAAAGCCAGGTAGAAGAGCCTGTAACAAAGTGTGTAGCATCTAGACAGATCCCTTCCCTTCCCTTCCCTTCCCTTCC
>VZSR01003807.1:769191-828981 GCA_013398615.1 Brachypodius melanocephalos | reverse complement strand
TGCTGTTCAAACACAGAGCCAAAAGGACAGCCCTGCAGCAGGAGTTTGAATAAAGGAAACAGATCTCCTCCTGAGCTGGAGCAGTGGGAGAGAGAAGTGTCATGAAAGTGAAAAATTTTGGTCTATCCTAGTGTCCCAAGGGAATATGAGAAGTGCCATGAAAGTGAAAAATGCTGGTCTATGCTAGTGTCCTTAGTGTTGCTATGATCACCTGCATAACCTGGGTACCTCTGGGCTGCATAGACCCAGCCCACCGAGCTCTACTTTAGTGCAGCTCAGAGAGTTTGGCCCTTTTAATATGTCTTAGGCATCATTATTTTGTTTCAATTTTCAAAGTTCTGGAGTATCTGCCTTGTGGCTGCCACAGGAAGAGCAAAAAGGGACTTCGGGGCCCAAACCTGCAGCCATTTTCACCAGGGAGAGTCGAGGTTATTAATGTGGTTTTAGAGGAATTGCTTGGGGTTGCACTTAGTGTTTGTGATTAGAGCAGACCCTCTGCAATCAGGAGAGGATGAATTACTGTAATGGTCCTCTTCAGTACAGCTGTCATTAGCACTCTCCTGACTCCAAAGGAGAGGACAGGGCCACGTGCAAACAGGACACTGCTGGGCTCACAGATCCTGCTCGTCATGATTTGACTATGATTTCTTCTTTACAACACAGTGGCAGAAAGCCCAGGTGAGTTGCACTAGTGGATGTTGTAATGCCAGATGCTGTGCCTGAGGGCATCATGGATCCTCCACTGCTCACTTTAAAACAGCTGCCAGGACACTGCAGCCACTCCATGGGATGTACCATGCATTTATTGCATATATGGATAGTGAAAGGAAGAGGGAGACTGGACAAAGGCATGGCAGGGAGAAGAGAGGAAGCCTTGAAGTCTACTGAGAAGTAATGTGGTGTGGTTAAAATGATGAAGCTCTCACTGGAGCTGCTACTAAACCCACCACTGTATGTCTTCTGCCTGGCCTTTTGTCCTGTTCATTTCATTTGTACATTTTCCAGGCTGTGAGGACTAAACAAGCAACATTGTGGGCTCTGGGTAAGGGTGGGTGTGGGGCCTGCCTGTGGTGCTAGTGGGACGATGTTCTCCTCTGCACTGAAGGCTGGCAGAAAACTTTTTTTAAAAAGTGCCAAGCATTTTTCTATTCAATTAGTGAAAAATGGCACCCCATTACTCCTGCTGTCCTGCATACCTCCTGGCTGGAAAAAGAAAAAGAGCTGATTCCTGTGAAGCCAAAGAGTCTCGGTGCAATTGAGATGCAGTTGCAAGGCTGTGAGGGCTGAGAAGAGCTCCATGCTTTTTTTAAGCCTGCAGGCAGTTCTGTTGACTGACGCTGCCCGAATGCTTTCCAGGAATGCTGACATATTCTCATGTTATCACTTTTCATGCAAACTTTTCCCCGAGAGCCTGCTTCTCATTGCTCAGCAACGCATCAGGGGAGAAGGAAAGAGAGGAGAGCTGTCAAGGCACATCAGTCATCGTTGTGTTTGTACTGGAAGGTATAAGCATAATGAAGGATAATATTTTCTGGCTGCAGAAGGTTGTGATATCCCAGTGTGAGATGCCTGTGAGTGTATCTGGTAGGGATGTGACAAGAGAGGATTTGTCTTGGGATACAGAGCCTTTTTGCATCTGGTCCCCTGTGCAAATCAGGACAAGTTTGGCAGGGATTGAAAGTCCCTATCATCTGGTGACCCAAATGAATAGTTCCAGATGGACTGGGGCCCTCGTCACAGTTGGTGCCCCTTATTGACTGGGAGACCAAAGCTGACTGAAAGGAGAGATTCACCATGGAGAAGGTCTGTGTACCTTGCTTGGCTCACACCCTGTGGATGGAGAACTTTAATTCCTCAGCTTTATTGATGTGTCACACTGCACAAACAATGGGGACTCCAATGCTGAAGTGAAAGGAAAGAATATTTATGTGAGAGTGAACTCAATCCAGTCCCAGGACCCTTCCCACTTTGGCAGTCCTTGCCCAACCCTGCTTCTTTGCAGGCTACTGAAGGGCTGTGAGACCACTGGGGCCATCTTTTCTCACGGGTAACAGGCATAGCTCTTCCCGTGTACCTTAACTGCAAGGAAAGACCATGCAGTCCTCCACCGCCTGTTGAGCAAGGCAGAAACTATGCTTAGGGTTCCTGGACACTGTTTTTACCTTGGGTCAAGGTTTAGAAGAAAAACATTTTCCCTTCTGAGAGACTTACTGAGGTACCTGAACTGGAAGTGAAACTTGGAAACGTCTGTCAGCATATCCAGAATTTTCATCGCAAGACAGAACACAGCAGCCCTCCACAACAGCCTGGCATGCCTGAACAGGGGATACTTTTTCCCCCTCTGTCTTCCTTCTGTCTCTTTGTTAACAGGTAAAAACCTGTCCTAAGGGCTGGGGCCTTGTTTAAAAATCCAGCTCAATTTAGAAAGAAAGCTTTGAGGAACCCCCAGCCCTTTGCAATCCCTAATGAATGTCCTAGGGTCTGACCTTTTCCTCTGGGATCCTCCTTCCCCTTTCCTGACTGAGTAGGCAAGCAGTGCTGGGAGAAAAAATAGAATGGAAAGCTTCTGAAGTCACACATCCCAAGCACCACAAAGTACCCTTGCAAGGCCTTGTTATAATCATTGCTTGCTTGCCCCATATGTCTGGCCATCCAAAAGGTTTAAGGAGTAACTGATCTGATAGCCTGTATGTGCCATTGATTTGTTAAGCTGAAGGTTTTTTTTTCTTAAATCCTATTAACAATGGCATTTGCAGAAGGAATGCAGATTACCCAGGTCTAATTGTATATCATTTGCATGAAGAATGAATTAAAAAGCAGCTTTGCAACACATTGACTCAGGATGTTATTGAGCCATTGAAGTCTCACGGCTGTGAGGGTTGGAGCTATTTAATTAGTGGGGGTGGGGTGTGTGGCTGGAGAGAAAATAGCGGAAAAGAGATGTTTTAATCAATGAAGCAGAGAAATCAGAACTGTTAGAAGATGCAAGATTATTCCTTTCAGGCAAATAACCCAACCAAATAACTCAAGGTCCAACTGTATGAGAACTTTGCTGAATGAAAATCTGGTATTTGCATGGAAGAGGGACAGTCATCTGGGAGAGTTCAATGCTGGTGCTTTCCCAGGGCCAGGGAAAGGGACTACCTTCAGCTGGGGGCACCAGCTGGGTTTTTTTACGTTTTTTCTTTCGGTTCATGCAGCCTAGACTGCATCCTGGAAGTCAGACAGGATGCTCCTGATGTCTCCTCTGGGTCTCTGACTGATCCCACAGCCAGAGGTGCGGGTGTGAGGCTGCCTGCCTCACCCTGCCGCAGGGTCTGCAGGGCAGGATCATTGTGGCTCATTGTCAGGCTTGTGTGGCTGCTCCCAGCTGCAGCAGGGCACAAATGGTGACAGAAGCACTTAAGTAAATGGGATGGGATCTCATAACTCTGTCCTTACCTGGCTCAAAGACTGGCAGGTTGACTAAGGCATTTATTTTTCCTCTGTGAGCTGTTAAGTCTCAGCTACAGAAGGCCTTTATTGTGTTGCTTTCAGGCAGGGCTCAGATCTGGAACGTTTTTGTCATCTAGATATCTCTGCTTTCCACCTGACCATCAGGCTGCTGCACAGGGGGTATCTAAGGTCAGGTAACAGTAATGCTGCCAGGATCTTCAGGTCCACTTTCACTTCCTTCAACAGATAACCACAGACACTACCCCAAAACCCTTGTGATGTTTGTGGTTCAATTTCTCTCCCTGTCATGTGCTGGGTAACAAGTGCCTCATTTCAGTACTGTATTTCCCAAGGAAATATATGTTAATACAAGTAAGAATAAAAACTGCACACATTTGAGACACAGTGTAGGATTTTTTAATGCCACAAGATCATAGGTACAGAGAAATTCCAATCATGGGGGAAAGCAGATAGGCCATTAAAAATGATGGAATAGTTATTCCCATGACATATGCTTAAATACATGTTAAATTAATTGCATATTCACATTCGAAGTTTCTTGGATACCAACATTTCTCTTTGTTTTTGGAGGGTCAGATTTTTTTTTTTTGAAAGGCAGCCCTCATCTAAAACCTATTGAGAAGGCTGCCCTCTTGGATGCCAAACAGTCTTGTGGTATTTAATGAGAAGAGGGCAGTTTGCTGTCAGACACCAAAGTATGTTAGCCCAAGCTCTCGAATATGGTATACTGAAAATGAAGCAGACACGTGATAGCTGGACCACACAACATGTATATTTGTCACAATTCCATGAAAGCGACACTTGTGTAGATAAAACTGACAACTACTGTAGATTAATTACTCATTTATTCACTGCAGTATTAGTTTCAACTGCACCATCGTCAGCCAACCTGAAATTCAGCTACCATGTCAACACAGTATTTAAGGCAAAAGGAAAGTGGCACAAAATGGGAAGTTCCTAGGAAAAAACCAAACTTCTAGGCCTACAAATATGGATTCTGAAGAAAACCATTTTGGCAATTACAAACTCATGTTGAATAACATTAGTGCTGAAACTTATCTTCAAGAAACAGTTCCTGTCTGCTTCAGACCATGGGGTGTAAACCAGACACCTGTTTTTTTACCTCAGTGTCAGCAGAGGGAAATTGAGTGAATATGACTGATTTGTAGCATGTCCTTTACTGCTGACAAGGATGGATTTGCAACCACTTAATCTGTAGTATTTCATGTAGCCCTGCAGACTGAGGTCAAGCTTAGATGGAAGGACAGTATTTTTCCTTTATGAGTCAGGCAGTTCTGTTAAATCTTAGAACATTTTTTGACAGCACATGATAGTGGCTTTTTCTCATCCCTACCTTTGTTTATAGCTTGCATCTAGCAGACTCACCCTGATATAGCCACCAGTCTGTGTCTGTCACTCTTGAAAAGGAGCTTTTGGGTTTGCTGTCACAGACTCAGGGAGCTGAGGGGAAGCAGGACCAAGAGGATCCTGAGAAGTTTTGGAGTCCTCCTTCCTGCTCTGGATACAGTCCAAAGGAAAGTTGGTCTTGACAGGTGGTGATCTCTTATTGCTTGGAAAAGATGTCAGTGCAGAAGGTTAAAAGTCCAATTAAAACGTTTTTCTAAATCTGAGCCTGGGTTGCAAACTGAGCCAGTTTCTTCTTGTGCTGCCTCACTGGAGCAGGAGAACAGCACACCACTGTCTGCTGTAAACAACCTTCTGCATACCAGAAGATGGTGATTTGGACAAAGCAGACTCAATTCTTTTGATACCCAATAGGTTGTGTTTGCCAAGTTTTTACCTTCCTAACTTGCTGTTCCTGTGAATTCCTTCCACTTTGCCTGCACCTTCCTCTAAGTGTCGTTCTTCATCTGTGGCCTGCACTGTGCCAGGTGGCAGGTGACAACAATCATACACTGTGTCATAGACATGACACCCATCCTTGTGGCACCACCCTCCTCTCAGCTCATGCTTAGCTTGTGGGTGGCTGCCTGCCCCCAGCCCCCTTCCCCAGCACTGCTGCTGGGCAGGTTGAGATTCCCCTTTCCCTTTCAGGGTGGCACTTGGCTTTGACCTTAGTGGCAGTCAGGTGATGGAGCCCATGCTGCTTGGATTTTTTTTTTTTAAATTCAAATTTTAATCCTGCAACACATTGAAGACCCTCTCAAATTTGTGATTTTTGGATATTTTAAAATGCATTCCATATCTCACTCTCTGAAGGCATTGATGGCATCCCAGAGGAGCCCCTTGAATAGTTCTCTTTTCTCCCTTGGTGTTCCCTTCTGATTTGACAAAGGACTGTTAATAATATTTTTTCTGAGCAGTGAAGCACCAAGGGAAGTCAGGCACTTGATTCTGGAGAGCAGCAGTCTTTTCCAGCTGCTCACAATAATGCAAGTGTAAACAGCTGGGTAAGCAGGACATGCAGACATTTATGATGAATACCTGCCTCTCTCCCACTGCAAACATCATGGAGCATCCCTCTGATGTGTGCACACACTCCCAAGTAAAGGATTCAGTTCCTCTCCTGTGGTAAACTAAACATGAAATATTACATGTAAATATTAGAGACATACCCTGATCTTTAAAAAACGAGTAAAATCCTTTGATGTGCAAACCTTAGTTAGAAGTTAATACATAAACTAGGTAATATCTTGTAGAACCTCAAATTTAATTCAGCAATAGATGGTGGAGGGTTTTTTGTAACCAGTCAGTATTTCTTTGCTTCTCTAACAAAGATATTTGAATGCTGATTTGTCTAAAATCTGAAGCAAGCTCCAGCTATGCAGTTAACTAAGATCATCTTTATAAAATATTATTCTCATACATACACTGGATGTCCTCCACATTAAATTTAACCACTAATACAGACATGCTCACAGCTCTATGTATATATAAACTTCATATTTTCTCTTGGGATAATCTGCCAGGAATGCAGTGGAATCTGTTACATCCTCTTTCATATTTCTAGTTGTTTTTGAACCATTTTTGTGTTTGTTTGCTTATATCCTGCCTTGTAAAAAAACATCCGTTATTTCTTAAATTTAGCCTTCCCTGTTATAGAGGTGTATATTTTGCTAACAGGCTGTGACTACCCTATCCTTCCTGCTAGCAAAATATGCACCTCTATGTGATGTGAGGCAAACAGAAGAGCTTCTAATTTGAGACCTGGGCATCTGAAAAGGGATAAACTAAGGAGTTCTCAACAGAGTTTTCTTTCAAAAGAATGTTGAAAATGCATCTCACCTTCAAAGTTGTAAGAAATAATTTTAGATGTTAGTTACTGTTAAGAAATGCTCTTCCACTTGGACATGACACAAATAGAGAAATGAGGCTGAAGAGAGCAGTTAATTAAAGGCAAAGTGAGATGCTGAGAAATGGTTCAGGCAAGCCTGGGAGACTCCTGAGCAGTCTTAACGCTTGAGTCATGCTTTGTACACACCAATTACATCTGCATCAGCTATAACAAAAAAAATCCATACATCTATGTAATTCTTCATTTAGCGTTTATAACAGCCGTAATGACCTTGGTACAGAACATTTTCTGTGTATGAATGACAACGTGGGGTTAATGGTCCTTGACTGCACCTTCAGCCATCCACACTTCTCAAATGGTTATTAATCCCCAGGGATGATACTGCACCTCTGTAGTGAATTTTAGATATTATTTTAATCAATACTGGTTTATGCACACTGACAGCTGAATGTATCAGTCATAAATTCTGCTATTATGATGCAAATAATTTTAAATATTAAGTATTCTGATGTATGTTGTGTGTTCACCTAAAGGTCCAGCAGTCCGCAATACATTTGATTTTAATTTTTTAAACACACTTTTCCTCTCTCTTGTATATAGAAGAGATGGTGTCATGAAACGTTATGTGCAGGGATTATTCAAAGTCTGGCCACAAACACAGCTACAGATCTGTCTTGCTTTTTCTTTCCTGCTATACCCATTTGCTGCAACGTATTCAATATGATACATACAACCTTCTCTTTGTGAAATCTGTAATGCTTGAGTATTGATAGAGGGCATCTCTGAAGGAGAGTTGCAGGTGACATGTTTTTTATATAGTGTCTTCTGCTTATCACTGCATCCATTTGTTTAATGGCTCAAAGACTACCTCAAGATTTTAAGCTATCAATGGTCATTAAAATACCTTTGTTTTTTATGACATAGGGAAAAATGAAGACTGCTGTTTGCTTTCTTTTCTGAAAAAATGCAAAGTGAAAAAAAACCCCAGTGAATCTTTTCAGGTTCCGAACAGCCATCACTGGAAGCAGAGCTGAGGGAATAAGACCAGACATGGGATTTGAGATTCTGTTTTATTGCATGCATGATTCTTGTGATGGGAAGCCAAGGGTCACTAGACTTGGAGCTGACCTTGGCAAAACGCATCAGCTCTCATTCCCTTACCTGCATGTGCTTTGGTTCATTCCAAGCTTGTAAGCTTCCTTTGCTCTGGAAAGGTTGTGCTGGATCACTCGGGGGCCTCTTGGCACTTGGAGATCTTCTTCCTTCAAAATTGCAGACTCACAATAGTAATTGGAGCCATGGAGGAGTCCAGAGCTGTGTTCATGTGAGATAGATCAACTTCCTAAAACCTGTAAGGGTCCCCAACATAGGCTCCCTTTGCATGAGAATGGGCTACCACATGGCAAGGATTTGAGATGTGTGCAAGCTGTTAATACCCACTTGCAGAGCAAATCCCAGGCAGCAATTTCTTCTCTGTCCAGCTGGTTCTAGTGGACCAAATTCTCACATTGTAATTCAGTCAGCAGCTTACATTTTCATGAATGAAAATTTGGTTCACAGCCTCTGATCTTTATATTATACAATTTTATGACTTCTTAATTCCAGCAAAACATATCTCACTGCACCAAACTGCTTGTTGTGTAGCATAAGCAGGTTATGACAAAGAGCATTTTGTCATTCATCTCTGAAAAAGAGTATGGCTAGAATATTGATCAGTAATACATAGCAGTCTTTGTATTGCCTTTGTGCAACAATAAATACTTGAGATTTGTTGATAAATGCCTTCATTTTCCAGACTCAATTACCATCATTCAATTAATCAGATTTTCTAGTTAGTACATTACATGGAGAAGCAGCCCCTGCATTCAGACACACAAATGACTGAAAATAACTTCCTGCTTTGAGATCCATGTGTCCGTATCTATCAAATTGTCAACTAATTTTAGATTTTAATTAGTTGCAATTTTTTTAAAGCTCTCAATGCTTTCATTCCAGACAGAACTCAGTCGTCCTCCAGCCTTGACCTGCAGGATTCCCTTTGTACCCTGTTTGCTCCAGCACCACCCAGCCTGGTGTAACTGTAACGGGATCTGACCCTTATGTCTCAGGAAATGGTTAAATGTGGATGGGATCACCCATGAAAATAGGAGATGGAAATTTTCTCAACAGAAAAGGAGAATCAGGGGAATGTGCTGGCAGCACAATGAGGAGACTTCCAATAGGAGAGTGTCTGTCGAATCCACCTGGGCTTTAGCGCTGGACTGACTGAGCCATTGAGCATCCTTGGTGCCAGGGACTCACAGTGCCAGGACAGCTGCCCTGAAGGTGTGCTTACCCCTGAGTGGCTCATGGGAGTGGGGACAGCACAAAGCCCCCGTGACCTGCTGGCTAGAGAGCAAGAGTAGATGGACATCAGCATGGCTGGCATGGCATCTCTGGGGGAAAATGTCTTCAAAATACTCTTCTGCAGGTGTGAAACGTGCACCCATCCAGTGGCAAATTTTCAAGGGGAGCTGTGGGTGTGTCATTGCCATGGTATTCACACACATCTTGTAAAGTTAAAATCGCAATCCTGGCTTTACCCTAGCAAACAGTCTCTAACACGTGTTTTGTGTGTTAGCAAGCTCCCTCCCTATTACTGTGATTGAGTTTTAATAGCATTGGCTTTCATGAGGATGGGGAGAGGGAAGTGACAACAGTAACCTTGAGGCAACAATAACCTTGCAAGCACATAATGCCATTTATCACTGCGTAGATCCTTTCATTAGGAGATCTGAAGCTGCCTCACAAAGATAGGCTTTTGCAGCACTGACACAGCGAAGCCCTAATCCCTTACTGGGACACTGTGATCGTATCACAATGCAAGTCATTACCACCATACACTCCCCATATTGGTACATTTGATGTCTTTTGTTGAGGAAATTATCTAATTAATATTTTTCATAGTTTTCATCTTTAATCCCTGCTATTATCTTTTGCTGATATCTACCCATCTGTTTGTCTAAGCATTCGTGTTTTCTCTTTCATTATGTCTATAAACAGCCCCCTTTCTAAAGAAATGGACATATTGCTTTTTTTTTCTTTTTTTAGTATCAAATTATTTTCTACAGAAAAGCCAGGCAAAGGGCAATTCTCATTTGGTGTATAAATAAATAAATGTAGTTGTTAAATTCTGCCTTCAGGTAGTTTACAAATGAAATCTGCTAGTGGTCAATGCCTATGCAACCCTGTGAACTACAGTGCAATAGCTCTGTATAATAGAAAGGTTTGCCACATCCAGATTTGTAACAGTTCCGTTTACAGTGGGGAAGAAATAACTTAATTCATTTCTTTTCCAAACCCTATTGAGTGCTTGCTAAGTACCACACAGCCATTCTGGAGACTGCCTTCTTGCAAAACCGTGACCTTTGTACAAGCTAACCTATATTTTATTTCTCTTTATTGTATGGATACTAGATTCCCATTAATTTATTTATTCAGCCCTATCACGCAGATTGCTCACCTGCATCCATCTCTGTGGCAGCAGCAACCTTGACACTCCTGACTGCCCGAGGCTAAGGACTCGCTCAGATTAGATGTATGAGTCCCTGTGGTGAGCCCAAGATGAATGCACCCTGTGTGCTGCACACAGCGGCTGCAGCCCCCGCAGTCACCGAGCACTGGCTGAAGCAGCAGAAGGGGCTCAGGTGTGGTTAGGGTGCTCTCAGTGCTCGGTGGGATGTGGTTCAAGGAGAGCATGTGGTTCAGTGTGCCCATGACTGAGGCATCTGCCTGCCACAGTGGCTGCCCTTGGTTTATTCCAGCTTCATCCTGATTAGCATCCAAGTAGCAGGAAGGGGGCTGGGAGTGGAGATTAAAAAGCATTTTATCTTTTTTTTTTTCCCTAACTGAATCTAGGATGTTGAGCTGTGTTAATGAAGAGCAGGTGAGCATGTGGATATGTGGCAAATATGCTCCAATATAGCTCTTCCAATTATCACTTTTAATTTACAATTCCTGGCAGCATTTATTTATTCTCACTCAAGAATCCCTACTAACACCTTGCTGATACAGAAAGCCTCCTTTTCAGAAAGCAAGCCTTTTTAGAAATGACAGAGTTCTAATGGAGACTAGGCATCCTGATACCTTTGGCAGCTTTGCCGCCCAGCCTGGACACACCCCTGGATGCTACTGGGTGCCCCTGAGTGTTCCCGGGTGTCTGTCGAGGCACTCACTCCATGCTGGAGGTAGTGCAGAGTGGTGCAGTCACAGTGCAAGCTACCCTCACAGGGCAGTGGCCACCTCACAAAACATTCAGATGTCGCTGAAATGCTCCTCTGTGTCTCCTGCCTGCTTGACTCATCCTGGCTTTCCAGGATGCAGGTCATGCCCAAACCTTTCTAGGGCAGCGAGGGAGCTGCAGTGAATAAGGAGAGTTATGGATTCTCCCCACCTCTGCCCATCAGCTAATGGGCACCATGACTCAGATCCATGAAGGAAGATGTGTTCCAGTTTTGGAGGCCTCCTAGCTCTTCCCAAGGCTCCCCTCTATCCTGGCATGGCATGAGCGCTGGCAAGCCTCACCTTGTATGCATGCACACCCCTGGCAGACCCGTTTGGAAGGTGGTCTGGACTGATCTGCAGGTGCCAGGTGTGCAGTGATACCAGAGACCAGCCGTCCTTGCCCAGCCATCAGCCCCCAGCAAACTGCTGTCCTGGCTGTAATTGCAACATTACAGCTGGGCACGCTCACAACAGGACAGAGTTTAATAGCTCCCATCATTTGTCTTTCACAGCAAGCTGCACATCCGAAACAGGGTGATTAGAGAAGGGCTGAGCATAACCGAGGGCTGGGAAGGGTCGCTTTGTTTCAGAGGGCACCTACATAAAAGGGAGCTTTTACAATTTGAGTACAGTAACATTTGCATGGCCATGCTTAATCTGACAGTTATTTATTGCTCTGTGTTAGATAAAAACCTCCATGCAGAAAGGAATCAAGGCCTGAACTCAGTATGTGCCAAAATCCACAGATGGCCCTTTTCTCTGGCATGAGGGCTTGAGAAACACAAGACAGACCTTCAGCATTCACAGGAGTGCAGAACCTGTACCTGCTCCATACCTGCTCCATGTCCACTCTCTGTGTCTGACTCCTGCAGCCTCACCCCAAAGGATAAATGGGATGGCAAACCAAAATGGTGGCACAGAAGAGACCGGGAGTTCCCCAGTCCGTAACAGCAGGATCAGCTTGGGAGTCTTTGAAGAAAGCAGCAAATCACAGAGCAAGGGAGCAACTTACAGCAGAACACACTTGTATCTCCACCCTGATAATGCACCCCCCCATCAAATGCATTGTAAGGGTGGGGAATGCATAACCTAGAGCTGGAGCTGGCAGAAGATTTCAGATGGCAAGAAAATAGCCATAGAGGCAGTTGTGCTGGGAGATGGGGTCTGGAGCTATTTCTGAACTTAAATTAAATTAATCTGCATCAGTTTTTCGGAGAAGAATCTAGCTTTTAGAGAAGAAAATTCCCTGTGATCTTTTTTAAAAGGAGACATTTGAGTTTTCAGTTGGAAACAATGCATTCCTTTAAAGAGCTTCCATAACATTCAATAGGCTATCCATGTTGCCCACGGTCTAAAGACAGCTTTGTCTATTTTCTTTAATTTTCTCAGAAAATGGAAACTTTTAATTTTTGTACAGCACAAAATAATTATTTTTGAGCTAGCAAACTGGTGTCCCAATTACTTAGATAGCTGTTAAAGCCCAGCTGGGGCTGAGGTATAGTTTTGGAAAATGAGTGCTGGTCCTCACAGGGTTGCAGAAAGAGAGATTAATCCTCCTGCTAGAGAGAAAAGGAGGACAGTAGAACCTAAAATTGGCAGGAGAATTTAAAATACTCAAAGGATGTAATATATCTAATTTCCTATACATGTTTCTCATCTACATTGGGGTATATCAAAACCCCGTATCTGAAAGTATAAGCAGAGGCACTTCACTTTGGAGAACAGCAGTGGAGAGAGCTTTAGTGTTTCTTGACCAGAAGCTGCCATCTCTTGGACTGAGGCACACCCTTGTCAAGGGCTCTGATTGCATGGACCACACCAAAGGTTACACTTCCCCTGGAGCTGGTGGCCTTGGCCCTCACTTGAGCTGACCATCCTGTTTCCAGATCTACTGCTCTTCCACATGTGTGGGAGAGGGAACAAGGGAGCTGAAATTTCTGCATCTAGGTAGTCAAATTGGTCAGATTAACTTTCATTAGCAAGATATGGTGACTCGATGAATCCTCAAACCCCAAAATTTCTGTTCCAAAGAGGTTAGGAATTTAAATTCCACTAGGAAACCAAGTCATGGACAAGAGGACCTAAAGCTGCAAAAGAGATAACAAATGTGAAAGACACAACAATGTGAAAGGTAATTCCAGCAGGTGGAATTAGCCAGGAACATTTGGCTTTCTTCCTTCTCCACAGGCAATTGCATACACACAGTAATATTCAGCAAACTGAAATGCTGATGCTAATTGACACACCAGATGTTCCTGGTGGGCCATGAACACTCTTTTCAGCTCTTACTGCCAATGCAGCAGGCAGTTCTCCTTGTGCAGTGTCCCAGGCAATGGTACCTGATGGATACATTGAGGAGTTTCACGGCTTTTTGTCCGTAAGGGCAGGGTTCTCCCACTGTGGCATCCCATGCCCAAAGTGCTGTCCACCAACATGTGTGATCATTCACTTTGGGGATCTCACTCTGCATTGTGTGCAAGTGAACCTCATGTTTAAACACAGACAGTCAACTTACCACATGAACAACTACACTTCCAATAAAATGTAGTAATTCTGAGAATATCTGACATCAGGTAAGCTTAGTTTGTTTTATCCCGTTTTGTGTGAAAAATGGCCAGCTTTGCATGATGTTTGGAAAACCAACATTATCTAGTCCATGTTTGTCCCAAAGCTTCTGGAGCCTTTGGAATCACACAATGTTTTGAGACAATAAGTTAGGCAAGTGCATAGGATGGGAACTACCAGGAGTGAATGAGGGTCTTCAGGCTGTATTTCCACAACACAATTCCTTACTTCTAACAATAACATAAGCCTCCCTGATTCAGCATGTTTTTGTTCAAACACATGATTTGCTTCTCTTGTTAGATGAGCAAACCACATACAGGGTCATCTCAAAGCCACAGGAGGATAATGTGGTTGCTCTGGGTTAATTTTAGTGATATTGAGTGTTGCCTGAGCACTAAATGTGCAGGTCAGGAGAAATATATAGCCACATATTGCAACATATAGCTATACTGTGGACTTGATGTTGTTTAATTAAGAAAAATTTGTCAAACTCCATTTTGTCCAAAAGAAGGATGAAGCAAAGAAAGAAAAATTGTTCACTCTATTGTATTTTCAAAACATTTGCCCTTTCAATGAATGTCATGAGCAGGGAATGTTTCCAGCGATCAATACTTGGATGGGAGGAAGCTTTCCAGCACTGCTGAGTGTCTTTCACAGCAGCTGTGATCAAGATGGAGGGCTTGTTGTTCTGTTTTTAAATTTTGTTTCCTTGCTCTGTAATATTCATTGATGTAAATATTAATATAGACCTGATGTTCATATTGTCTTCACAATATTTTGCAAAGAACGAGTTTTTCTCCTGATTAAATGAACAATGCCTGGGAATGTAGGAGAGGATATGCTGACTGTTATTAGTTTCCCTACAATCAACAAAGGAGGTATGGACAAGAAAGAGTTCACCTGAGAATGGCTCACAGCTCTTTCCTGTCAAAAGGACAGTTTAGCAACACACTGGAAAATGGGCTCATGTGGCAGATGAATGGAGGGTGCCTGCTACATTCCCAGGAAAGTGGTGCTGGGCCCTGAGGCTCCTGCTGCTGCTCTCCAGAGGTGACTCCAGCTCTGGGCTCTCAGGTGGCTGAAGCAGCAGTAGGATCAGCTCAGGCCCAGCCCGTGAGCTCTTCCATGACCTGGCCATTCCATGCAAGGCCAGGCATCCATCAGTGGTGGCTGGGAATACAACTCCTCGTGCTGTGCACTTAGGCTGCCCTGGGCTGGTGTAGCCAATGTCTTTGCAAATTGGAGCTCCAGTGCCTCTGAGGAAGGCACCGTGAGCATGAAACATTCTCATTGGCAAGTCTTCTGGAAAGATACAGAGTGGCTTCCTGCTAGCAACTCTTGATCTGGTCATACTGTTGTTGTGCTGATGAGATTTCCACACTGATGCTTCGTTTATGCCGAACACAAACAGTGGCACACGATGTGTGGTCCAAGGAGATCTGAGCAAGTGAGCACTGAACCAAATCTGGGACAGATTAGGGCCTGTTTTGGGATGTACATTGATGTTACATTTGTGTTGCAGTGCTGTAACATTTGAATCATGGTGTCGTGATATGCAAGATAAAGGCTGGGGGGGCCCTTTCTGGTATGATCTTTATGGCTCTGGCACTGCACAGTGAAAAGCTGCAGAGATGAGAGGGAGCTGTGAGCAGGAAAGAAAAGCCATCAAATGAAAGCTCTGAGAGTGGTGTTTAGCATGAAAGACTTGTAAGATTGTGTCATGTATTTTAAAAGGAATTAGAAATGGGGTTGAACCACAACTCCTAGCTCCAAATACCTTCCCTTGGAGCAATATGGAGCCGGATTTATCACTTAAGCACAATCGCGCTTGGACTCTTCTCCCCTTTTTCTATGTTTTGGCCTTGTTGAAAGCCCACACTCTCCAAACAGAAGTGAAAGGATCAGGTCTTTGCACAGAAATTTGCAAACTCCCTGTGGAGTGGAGGCTTGCTGAGTGGAGTCCATTGCCCTGAGGGCAATTAGAAGACAGTCCCAGTGCTGGAAAAAAAACAAAGGTGGGTGAGTTGAGGTTGTTCATCTCATTGACTGCATCTCTAGGTTTACACACTTCGTGATTTCTGCTGATTTCTGATTTGTATCCTGCCACTGCCTGGACACAAATGCGAGCACCATCTTGGGTGATCCAGAAGGATGTGGTGACTACTTCAGGTGTCCTGACAGCAGCTCCCTGTGTGTCTATGGATTTACCTTGGTACAAACTAAGTATAAAAAAACAAAAAGAAGTGGAAAATGTTTGTTTAGAAGTCCAAATCCACAAACAGAGTAATTTTCCAAAATTCAACAAATTGTAGTTTTGTATTTGTGTTTTAGTAGAAATATGAATGAGAAAGCGATAATTTGGAAAGTTTGATGTTCTGGACATTAATGATTTTTGCTTTTAATTTCTCCAAGATGTACTTTTCCTTGGCTTTATTCTGCCATTTATTTCCATGGTGGGACTGAAATTGTATGGGATTGGGTTTTTTTGTGATGATGGGGCTGCAGTGACTTTGGTTCTATTGCAGCACTGTGCATTAGCACAGTAGCAGCAACACTGGCGTTATCCCAGGGTGATCCCTGCTTAGCACACAGTTGGTTTAAAGCAAGAGGGCAAAGTCCAGAAGACTTTTGTGCATCTGTGAGCGAGCTGCTGATAACCAATCCAGCAACACCATTATTTGTACTTCATCTGCACTTCGAGACCAAGTCAGGGGTCAGGTCAGAGTGTGCTAATCAGAACACAGATAGGGAACAAAGACAGCCCTTCCTCTCAGTGCTCCAGAGGCCTCATTCTGGGTGAGCTGGAATAGCTCCCTAGGATGGTGGGTTTCAGCAAAGCAGAGCTGATTTGCTGTGGCTGAAGGTCTGGCTGTTGGCACGTGGCAGATACAGCACACAGATCCACATGGTGTGACAGCACACAGATCCACATGGTGTGACAACACACAGTGGGCTGGGAGGGTGAGACAGCACTGCTCGGCAGAACAGCCCACTGCCCAGTTCACTTCTCCCTTGGCCAGCATCAAGTGGTGTTAAATGGCTCATTGCTTTTCCTGAATACACAAAATGCCCCTATCTCATGTGCAGACATATCAGGAGGACTCTTGTCTTGGGAAGACTCAGCTTTGGGAACCAGCAGGATCTTCCAATCCTCTGTTGTGCAACCCTTGGGGTTGTTATCCATGGCGTGTCAAAATGGCTAAGTGGGATGTACATAAAATGCTACCACAGTGCTGTTTGATTTTAGTAATATTTCCTGCCCCTGTGAACAGGTGTAAATAGCTGTGCAACATGTATGGCAAAGGAGAGCTATCTTCACAGGGTGTGCTTTGACTTCTTTGCTGGATACAGCTCTGTTTCTCTGGGTTCTGATACATTTATTTGACATCAACCATCATTGTCTGAAGTGAAATCACTACTTTTGAAAGTATTCAGAAAAGAGATATACATCCTTCTTAAGGGGAGTGCTCAGCCAACTCCCTACCAAGGGAGCTGCCTGATCCTTCACTCCATGCAGTGAGCAGCTCTGCCTGCCTGGATGCTGGCTGCCCTGCTACCCTGGCCCTGCTACCTGATCTGCACAGTCCTGCCTCACCCTGTGTCTGCCCTGAGTGACTTTGCCCTCTGCCTACAGTCATCTCACAGCATTGTATAACTGCTCTCCCACTGTCCTCTGTCACTCCATTGCAGCACTTCAACACTTCCAATGCATTTCCATTACTTTCAGTTATTATTTCTTTGCAGGCTCTGTTCAATCTCCAGTTGAGTCAGAGTTCCTCTATATTACTTGAAGCTTTTCTTTCTACCTTCCATTCACTTTTGTCCTGCTTCCCTCCTTCCCCCATCTTACATGAAACATTTCCTGATCCATTGCTTCATATTCCCCATTGTGCTCCATCCCATGACTCACTGCACAGGAAATCTCAGTTGTTTGCTCAGGATGTTCTGGAGGGCAGGGGCTGAGATCTGGAGAGAGAGCGGTAGGAGAGATGCGAAGAAGTTTGGAGGGAAACAAGATCTATGTTCACTTTCAAGCCTTGCCAGCTGATGCTCTTGAAAAGAATTGATTGTTACTGCTAGTTTTTATTGCATGTTTTCTCCCAGGAATGGAAGTGAGCTGTCCTCCACTCCTCCAGGAAGAGATTTCCAGTATGGCACAACTAACCATGAAGGCTCAGGTTCAGCTTTCAGTTTTCAACCTCTTGTCTTTCCTAATCTGTAGAATATCTTCAGATGAGAATTTCCCTATCCTTCTATCTATGAGATGCTGTGACTGTTGTGGTGACAGGGAGGAAAAGGAAGACTCTCATTTTGCTTGCTTGTGGTTGGTTATGATGCTGATGGTGGTAGTGGGAAGTCCAGGAAGAAATCCTTGATTTCTCATAAATTACTCCTGATCTGAGTCAAGAGTAATTTAAGAGAACGAAACTTTGCCCCAGAGCCAGCAGGACAGGAATTCAAATGTGGGTTTTTGCAGCTCTGACAAAACCCTACCTTATACCAGCTCCCCCAGACACTTGGGAAAGGTACTGCTTTAGTTCCAGGTCAGATGGAGGACGAATGTCTGAAGTTGGCATGAAACAGCTCACTCTCATTATTAATGACCAGGGGCTTGACTGTGCCTGGTGAGCAGCTCTTATATGTGTTGGCACCTCTGTTGTGGGAAGGGCCCTGAGCAGTACCTGGGGGCTCAGCTCTCTGCATCCTGAGAAGAAATTACTGACTTTCCTGAATTCAGCCAGTTCTGGTGGCTTCAAGGTTCCCATATGCATTGATATTTCTCTTCTGGAGAGGAAGAGACCCCTTGGACAGAACACGGAGAAAGCAAAGGAGTTTAAAAATAAAGAGTTGTGACAACTCTATTCAGAAGTGTGGAGTGAGGGGAAGTGTGTTTCCATGCATTGCCCAACTTCCTGATTCAAGCAGTTCCTTTTGGCGAGCCCTGGGCGGGTGGAAATCTGCAGTGTTTTGTGTGTCAGCAGCCCACGGCATCCTCCCCTCCGTGACCTCTTCCTTCTCTGCACCATACACTGAGCCTCAGGAAAGGCAGGAGCTGGAAACTGGGCTGCCCTGGGACTTTCCCAATTCATAAAAATTTGCTGCTGCCACCTAGACAAAGACCTAAGAAGGGGAGGGAATCCCCTGAACTCAGCAAGTTCAAACTCCTGCTCCCATCATCATCCATGATAGCAGTCTTGTCCTCCGAGGGAATTAGATTAATCACATTGTCCACAGCTTTGAGCCACTTGCTGGGTGCTGCAACACCAGAGCAGAGATCCTGAGTGCTCAGGGGAAAACTCTGCCCTCTTGCCCTGGTAGTGAAACCTCCATTATTTTTGTTGTGTTGCAGACAGCTGTCCCAGGTGACCCTGGTTTTGTGTTGCCCAATGCTGTGAAAAGGAGTTTTTTCCTGCCCTAAGGAGTTTGTTTTTTTGATGAAGGAAACATCAGATGCTGTATTTTATGGAGAGGTGAGACTGAAAATAGCAGCTCCTTGCGATCGTTTGTTGAGGCCAGTTCCTCGGAGGTTGTCTTAACTTGGAGGAGGTCCGTACAACAACAGCACATGGTGAGAGAACAGGAATAAGTCTGGGAAAGGGCTGTAAGAAGTGAAACTGCAACATAGACAGGCTTTCTTTCTTCAAGTGTGTAAAATTCAACTATCAAGAAAATTTGCAGGAGGCAATCCCACCTCCTCCCCACTCTAAAAAAATTAAAAGAAAAACCACATTTTCCTTGTCCAGAAGGACAAAAGTGATCTCCAGCTGTCACAGCAGGCTGAGTGTTCCCCCAGGCTTTCTGCATCTACCAAGCACCACCACAGACAGCTGCAAGGTGTCCTACCAACAGCACACGCTGCTATCTTTAAGGCAGCAGTTTTCACAGGTGGTGGTGCTTCCTCTTAGCTTGAAAGGCAAATGCTCACCTCTAACTGGAATTCATGCATGTGTAAGAGTTAGTGGTAAGGCAAGGATGAAAGGCTGGGAAAGGCAAGGAATATTTTTCTGGGAAGAGTTTTGCCATATCCTGTAGGCAGCCGTTACAAGCAACCATCAACCTTGGCTAGAGAACATTAACAGTGGGAGCTTCCACAGGTACATGTGTCCATTTTTAATGGACCATTCTGAAACAGTTCATTCAGAGCCAAAAACCACCTCAGGAAAAGTCCCAGAGCCACCTTGGGACACAGAAGTATAAATACATCGCTTTTTCAGACATAAGATGCAATACTGTTGAGAGCGAAGCCATGAGTTTGCTCTCCTGTGTAGTTGTACCTTGTTCTGAGGAACACCCCTCTGACCTGTGTTGTGTCAATAGCACAGAGAAACTGGAGACAGGAGCACGGGGCACAGGGAGTATCACACCAGCATCCATGTGGCATAACCAGCCCCCACTGCTTCCTAACAAGACACAGACTTGCCAAAGTACGGCATGGCACTGCGGTGAGGCACCGTCTCCAGCAGCTGCAGAGCCCAACTGGAACATGTAAACTCACAGGGGAGGTCTCTGCAGAAGTGGGAATTAACCCAGTAGCTCTGACTCAGGATCAAACAGCTGAATTTGCTCTCTCATGAGTTAAAAAGCACTGAGAGGAACATCTCAGTGCATCTTTTTTGCCAGATGGGGAGTAGGACTGGAAAAGGACTTGAAGAAGCAAAACTGGACTGTCCCAATCTGCCAGTTATTCTCTGGAATTTGGTACCATTTGATCCCTGCACTTGACTTAAACATCCACTCTTTGATCACATGGATATTCTTCAGGCAAAGCAATGTTATTCATTTTATGTTTTGGAGTTTTTTTAATCAGTCTGTCAGACTGATGTGCAGATTAAATACAGATGCTTGCATGGTTTTCTGTGTGACTTTTAGAGCAGAAAGACTGTTATATTTACAGCAATTTCTTCTTTTGAGACAGTTGATGCTCCCAGTCTATTTGAAATCCAAAAGTACAAGAGTCTCTGTGACTGTGCCTGATGTTCAAAACAGGAACATTTGCTAATTGCTGCAGCCAGGGTGAAGCAGGGCACTGACAGACACTATTTCCCTCTCTCCGGTGCACTCTGCCAAGCACTCAGTGTCCCTGCCACAGCAGTTCTGGGTCCTTCCTCAGACGAGACCCACACTAAATGTCCATAAATACACAGAAATGTGCCTATGTCCACCGGAATCTGTTGTCACTGAGTCTTGGTTCCCAGACTACTGAGTCCTGAGCAGGCTCAGCAAGCACAGCCACATTTCTCAGATGAAAGGCTGCTGCACGCTGCACTGCTGGTGATGGGCCCTGTGAGCTGTCTCCCTGCTCAGCTGAAGCACACAAATGGCAAAGTGATGTGCGTTGGTGGACAGAACAGGAGATCTTTAACCCATCTTCCAAACTGATCTTCCCTATGACCCTGCACTCTTGATCATTTGGTTCCTTACACCTTGGGTTAAGTTACATGTGCTGCAATGCTGATTCCTGTGATGCTCTCACACTTCTTGCCAGTGCCTTGGCCACCCCAGTGAGGGTGGCTGTAGATAGGATCCCCAGGGATGAGAAGTTTCCTTGCTTAGCATGTTCTGCCCCAACAGAACTGCTCTGGCACCCAAAAGAGGACCCAAACACCACCTTTCCATCACCAGTAAGAGCTGTGTGTGCTGCTTTGGGCTGTAAAATGGGGGGTTGCAGAGTTTCTTATCCCATGGTTATTGCTACAAGCTTATTCCCTCTGACCTCCTGCACTGCACCCTGATCCTGCAGGGCTCACAAGGCATTGCATTACACTGTGGTGTAAATCCCTGGACAATAAAAAGTTGATGTGTCCAAGGAAAACAGAGACAGCACCATTTATGTGCTTTCAGCAGCTGTAAATGCACTGTGCTGTGGATGAATTAAGTACTTTCATAACATTGCCTTGGCTTTCTATCATTGCTTAGAGGTTCCCTCAAGGCCAGTGTACCAAGAAGGCCCTGAGGAACCGCTCCAGTCTTGTGATCTGTGTGCTGGAATTGATCTCAACAGGGCACTTGTGGCTGCACAGCAGACCTTTCTCTAGACATCCTGCAGTGGTGTTGAAGGCCCACAGATTTCAGAAGCTAGTTAGTTGCTTAGGTGGTTGGTTGCTTAATCTCAGACAAGAACACAGCCTGATCAAATACAGAATATAATGGATCTCATAAAATGCAAAACAACAATCCTGCAACAGGGGTGGAGAATTTCATACAGTCCCTCTTCTGTTCGTAGATGGACTCTAGATACTGTGTATGAATGCAGGAGAGTCCTTCCCACCAGATCTCACTCTTTTCTGGCATCTTCCCATTCCCAGATCCTCTGTGAGGTGAGGAGCCAAGCCCCTCCTCTTTAAGCTCTTCAGTAAGGGTATCATTCACTGTGAAGGTGGCAAAACTGGGCTTAGCATGTACATGAAACTGCAACCCAGTCACCATTTCACAGAAGTTTATTCCCTATATATCTGAATAGAGGGGAAAGAAAGGTCTGTGAGGCAGATGCTTTTAAGGAGAAGCATCTGCCTTATAAATTTATAAAAGGCACACAAATGTCCTTGGAAAATGTTCCCACTGCTCCTTAATCAGAATTACTCTTTTTGAAGCCATCTGGGATACGCATGTAGTCCATTTCAGCTCAGCCAAGCAGAATTGTCATCACTGTGGTTCAGTATGTTCCTTCTTCAGTGGCTTATTTTGTATATGGTCATGAAGATGGATTAAAGAGTTGATAAAAAATTTGGAGCTGTTCTGTCCAAATTCTTTAGAAGGAGATTATGTGAAAGAATAAAATCAAATATCAGAAATATCCCTGAATTTTAAGTGATGCTACTCTATTTATAGAGTAACATGTATCAACAGCCCACTCTATCCTTGCACAAGTTTTATCTTTGTGTCAATGCATTTTTTTTAATGAGCTATTTTTTGGTTTACACTATGAGCAGAATTCTTCCACCCTAGTTTACTCCACAAGTTTTTATGATATGCTGAACAACTGTAACTGTAAGTAGTAGTAATGATATCCTTGCTTAAACTTAATTCTGTTCATGGAAAAAAGTGTGATACTCACTTTCCAGGTCCTTCCTTCCTGCTTTCTTTTGTGTGGTACAGACTGGGTTTCACCTGGTTCAGTACTGCTCTTAGGGCTGTTTTAGGGTCTGATTTCTTCCCCTTTTCCTTTCCCAGACCTGGCTAAGAGAATAGCCCCAGTGCAGCAAGTTTGGGTCTCAGTCCCTCTGGAGCAACAACTAAGCAGGAGCAGAAGGGGCTCATGGCTTCCACAGCAAACTTATGCTGGTTGAGACTGGACCTTGCACATGTCCTTGCATCTCCTCGATGCATTTTTTCCTTTATGACCTTTGACTACTTCCAGAGACACACAAAGACCCAGTGCATTGTCATTAGAATGAGGTATTAGAATAGTCTGAACCCAGGAAATTTCTGCTTGGTCTCATGCCGGGAACTGCTTGCCTGATAACACAGGGCTCTTCCCAAAGACTGAGAGGGGACTTTCCAGATCATAAGCAGTTTCTTCAGTCATTCCAAAATCAATACATCTGAGTGACTTGTGCCCAGATAAACACTCAGGTACATCATTCCCGTGCATGTCGTAGCCTGACTGGGTGGCCCACAAGCAGTCTGTGTCAGGAAGAGTTCAGGGAGGGATGTTATTTCATATGGAGGGCCCACAGGCCCTCTGGTACAAACCCTAGTGGTGGGAGAGGGTCAGCAAATTAGAGATTTCACAAAATGGGATATTTCTGCAGAAAATCAAAGTGGGAAGTTTTCAATCAGCTACACCACCAGCCAAAGAGGGAAAATAACAGTGGAATGAGAAAAAGGCTGAAAGAGCATCTTTTAGTGCAGTCTTGCCTCCTCACCACAGCCTTGCTCTTCTCTCCCTACCACTATCTACACTAATGTCTCATAGGTTGCAATCATTCAGAAGCCTTCTCACAGGATATCCCTGCATCCATCCCAAATTTGGATAAGCAGCCACAATTACCATCTCCTCTACAAACTCGGGAACCAATTCCTTTTGGCAAACAAACATGAACATAGGTCTCCTAGGACCACATACTTTCCTTTCAGAGATGCTTCATTCTTATGTATCATTGAATAATTATTGTTGTGGCAGAACATCCAGAGGCAAGGAAGAGTGTGGCAGGTGGCTGACAGATGTACATAGCTATAAGTTGCCTATCCTGAAGTATTTATAATTGAAGCAGACAAACAACACACAAAGGGCAGGAGGAAATGTGAAGCAGGCAGTCTCTACACAGACACACATAGCTGCAGGAGGACTGGCCCAAGGACATGCTTCTTATTCTGTGACAGATCTCTAGACCTGGTGTTTCCCAACCAAGGTAAATGAAAACATGAAGCTGAACATTCATGAGCAAGAAAAGATAGGAAAAAACGACCAGGTGTATTTAAGACAAATAGTTTCCTTACAACATTTGGTAATATTTTATTTTAAATAGCCTTTTTCCTTTTTACCAGAATCTAAAACTCCAGATCTCCCTTGAAATATGTTTTTTAAAAACAAACAAAAAAAAACCCACAAAAATTCCCCCTAAAAGTTTTGTTTTAGGCTATTTGGCAGCAATTCTGTTATTCTGTGAACAGCTCTTAACAGACTGTGTTCTGGTAACAAATGTTTTGTCAAAGTACTACTAAGCAACCCTGTTGTTTCCAAGGCTTTTCTTCTCTGAAAGCATTTGACTAAATGATGCTGCTTCCATGAGGTGTAATACTGATTCTGTGTAACCACTCCAGGGAGAGAATTGATGGAGCAAAGTGTTCACTATAGACAGTGGAGTCTGGTCCAGCATGGAGCTTAAAAGAACAGGCCTGACCTGTATCAGAAAGGGCAGACTGAGATCAAGTTCCTTCTCCAGCCATCGCCACTTGCCTTTTCACCTGTCTTTGCTTCAAAACTCAAGAGCAGTTGCCAATGCAGTGGGATCCTGCTCCACCAGCGAATAACAGATGTTTTCATTCAATGATAGCAGTGAAATGGTGATGCTTTCAATGGGAAGAGCTTCTTGGTTTGGCGGTAAAGAGCAGCCCATCATTTGAGAATTGGCCATTTCTTGTCCTGGAAAGATGACCTTTTTTCTATTAATGATTTCAGATCAGCTACATGCAGCTATAAATCTCTCTCAGCTATCTTTTTATTGTATTTTCACCAGATTTGTGAGGGAACTTCCAAAGCCAAGCTTGCAAAGGTCAGATATTTTCAGGATGCTGGTACCTTTGTTCTTTCTCAGGAGAGATATTTGACCAAATAGATTTTCTGTGCTTTGTCAGACCTGCTGTCGGGATAGATCTCCATACAAGTGCAGTGACTTGAAAACTGGAGTTTGTCTTTGGTTTGGTGAGATTTTGTCTGACACATTAGATTCTACCAGCCCATAAGATACTTGCACAATACAAGAAATTTTTCTAAAACCAGCTATGCCTCATCATTCAGAATTCCTCACCTGCATTTAGTTTTAGAATAGTGTAGGTTTAAAACTGTGTCATTGTACAGTCTGGTCTAAAATTAGTTCTTCTCAAACACAGAGCATTTGTCAGACTGTCTGCTACTGACCCACTAAGTACAAGTAGTCTTGAATCAGTGAGTTTCTTATAGTCTGAGGTTTTGTGAGTGTGATGACAGTAAAGAAAAAGTTATCTGTGCTTCTATCATAACCAACCAATGCGAAATAATTGTCAGAATAACAGAATAACAGTAATTAGTTTCCTCACCCTCTGATTTTCCTGTCTCATTTATCTAAAATATTGCTTTGATGTAGAGCTGCAAAAAAGTGAGATATTTTCAGCCAATGGTTTAGATTATCGCTAAAAAAGAAGATATAAAAAAGTGTGCTGTTACAATAAATACTGATTGCATAAACTACAAGTTCCTTAGTCATCTTCCTCTAGGGCAGTCTGGAATCTTACCTGGGTGAGACCTGGGTGTTGATAAAATGTGTCTCTAAGGGATGACCCTGGAAAGGAATGGCTTCCAGCCCTCCACATGGCTGGTAACAGCCAGAGTCCATGTCTGGGCAAAGCTTCCTGTCCCCTTCCATGCTCCCTCCACACCAGGCTCCAGCCCTGTGAGAAAGCCTGGAGAAACGCCACTAAGCAAAAATGAATCTATGTTGCAGAAATTGCATTCAATGTAAGTTTAAAATAAAAGCCATCAGTGTCAAAAGGAAAAAGAAAGGAAAAAAAAAAAAGGAAAAAAAGAAAGGAAAAAAACACAAGAAACAAGCCCTGTCCTACACAACCGCATTGCTGGCTGCAAACAGCTGAACATTAGTCAACCCTTGACTGCACAAAGAGAGACTGGTTGTAAACAAAACGGAGAGAGCTGAGACAGAGCCTTCTAACGAAGGCTATTGAAGTTTGTGCTCTCTGTAACTTGAAAGCCGCAAATGCTGAAAGAGCCATCTGTATTAAACCATGGCTGGGATCATGTTCATTAGCTGGTTGGCTGTAAATATAGCCTCCCCCCAACACAAAAGGTAACGCATGTCAGCTCAAACCATCACCAGCAGGTTTGTGTAAATATTTACTGGGCTGTTCAGACTGCTGTAATTTGAGGCTGTTGATGTCTCACAAACAAGTTAGAAAATGAGCTGGCAAGTTCCCGAAAACAGTGTCAGAAGGCAGCTCTGGTACAGTAGAAGGAATGTGAGCTTTGTGCTCTTTTCTCCGAGGGCTGCAGGGCTTCCCAGCTACTCCAGTCTGGCTAGCTTTTGGCCTCCTTACAGTCCATACTGACATTTAAAGGTTTATAGCCTTTTACACGTTATTTTTTCTTTAGATTCTAGGAAAATGTTTCTTAGGAGTTTTAGAGGTTATGACAAAGATGAGAATTTTTCTTTTTAACTTATTTTTTATTCCTTCTTTCATAAAAAATACATCAGGGCCTAAAGCCCTTGTAAGAGGGCTGCAGGATCACAGGTGGTCCACCCACCTGAGGGAAACTTCTGCCCCAGTCCCCTGTGGGTCATGGAGAAATGTTGGGGTAATCTCCATGTAGATAAACAACCACTGCATTGGTCTTTTGGGCTTGGGATGACTGCACCAAGTATCCAAGTGTATTGGAGAATGCAGAGTAGAGTGGCTGAATTTGGCACACAATGTGTCTGCTAGTCCCAAGGCTGGGAGAGCAGAGAGCCACAGCCGTGTCTTCTCCACGAGGCAGGGGCAGGGCACATGTCAAAACTATGACTCCATGCCTGCCCACACATTTCCTTCCATCTCTGCAAGCTCTCAGTCTCCCAGGATGGTATCTAGGAATACTCTCCCAGGGAGCAGCTTGGATGTGGACATCCTACAAAGTGGGGAGTGGAAGCAGGGCGAGAAATTGCAGCAATTCAGTCATGGAGGCGTGCCTCAGGATTGGAAGTCTCACCTGTTTTATGCTGTGGTGCGGCTGCATCTTCAGCAATCACCTTTCCCTTGTCTCCTCGGGGTGGAAGAAATCCCCTATTCACAAAAAAAGCCAAATTCAGGAAAGATCATCCTTCCTCTACTCTCATGGTGTATGTGATGCCTGGGTGTAATTTTAAAGATCTGCACAGTGATGATTATCTGAGTAGCTTTTTTGGGGCACTTCTGTTTTCGAAGTGTGCTGCTCCCCAGAGTCTTTCCTTTTTGTCCTCCCAGTGAAGACAGCAGGGAGACTTTAGGGAGCAGAGGTGATCTGTGTGTTCAGGGAGCAGTGCACAGAGAAATGCTCCTTGGGGCTGAAGGGCTGGGAAGGGTGCTGGGTTCAGCATGGGCTCTATGCCTGTAGGCCTGCTCAGCCCTGGAGATACTCTCTGAGAAATGACACATTTCTCTCTCTCGTGGAGGGTGCCATTGTCCAAATGAGCTGCAGGCATGGTGACAAGGAGAAGGTTTTCTAGAAGAGATCTGTTGTCCTCACTGTTGAAAATCATTCCTATCCAAATGAATCCTTGGAATCTGAGTGGCATTTGCTGGATTTAAAGGTGATGGGGATTCCTGAGCGATGCAGAACTGTTGGGGCAGGTTTTACAGAAACCCCACTGCCCTCCTTGTGTGTGCAGGTGTGTGCAGAGGTGTGTGGGGTGGGGTCTGGTGCATAGCACAGCCCCAGTGCCTCCCTGGGGCATGGCTGGGGATGTGTGGCTGTCACAAGGCACCTGTGAGAGCTGTCTCCAGCTGTCTGGGCTGCTGCTGTGCATTGCCTGCCTCCAGGAGCAGGGAAAAGCATGGCCGGCCCAGCTCAGGGGCCATCAGCATTGTTTCTGGGCATCTGTCAAGAAGCAATCAAGCAAAAAAATGTCTGCAGCTTTATAGCCAGGTGTACTATTGTGTTATACACCTCTGAACTATTGTGTGCTGAGTGCTGCAGAGCTGTCCTCTCAGATCTTGAGATGGTTCAAGGCAGAGAGATTTCATTTCCCCCAGTGGAGTGTCCTGGACTTACACAACCACATGGTTTAGTCTAGGAGACTTCATGTGATAGACCTCAGAGTCTGATCCTGTGATCTCAGAGTCTCACAATGTGACTTGTGCCCTAAAGCAGCCCTCTGGGAAGCCAGCTGTGTAACACCCAGATAGTGAGTCATTTCATTTGTTTGGTGACAGGGGACAGGTTTGCAGCCTCCACATATAATGCGGTATTTCAGGTGATTTCCATCTGAGGTAGGGCTCTGTCACACCAAAATTTCAACTCTTGACAGCCATGTAAAGAGAAGGTGCCCACTCCCACCCAGCCTTCACTGATGGCTCTCCTGTTCAGCATGAGGAAGCCATTCATGTGCTCATGGTATGGATTTGGGGCAGCAACCCCTTTATTTAAAGTGGCAAAAAAAGAGGTCTTATGGTCATTCTTATCAAAAAATCTTCCTCCTCACAGAGTTAAATGGAGTGGCTAGATTCCAGAATCACAGACACAACAGGTCCTGCCCTCTAGGTTACTGCAGGAAATGAGTAACACAGCCACTACCAGGACAAAAGACTACATCTGGTCCTACGGAAGAGAAATAAAATCCCATCTGCACTACAGCATTGTGTGGGTGTGTATTGCATCAATCTCCATTGAAGGACATTTACCTTAATGGCAAAAACTATATTACCATGAGAGGCTGTGTTGTGGGCACCCCAACAGCAAGGACTGAGCTGGCCTGGAGAGAGGAGGAAATCTCTTTGCTTAAGGGATTACTTCCAATAGGTTAGACAGGAGCATGAGTCCTGCTCTGTCAGTCATCTTTCTCCATAGGTAAATACAAAGTGAAGAAGATTCCTCAGACAGGTATGCCTCCCAAGACAACAGAAGCACAGGAAAATGTGAAGTGGCTGGGAGGAGGGGAAATGCAATGTTTTAAATATATTTATAATAATATTTAATGTTATAATAATTTAAAATAATTTTAATAATTAATTTTCCAACTACCATCACTCCATCACCTGAAAAAGCAACGCAAAATATGAGGATGTTATCATGCTGGCTTATATGGGCAATAAAAAAACCCCTTTATGCAGATATTTGTGTAAAGAGTATAATTTCCTCATTATGGAAAAGCTTTTTTTTTTTCTGTAATCAGGGAGTCTTTTTCCTTGGCTCACACCACCTTCAGTACATCAGCTTTTGCTGACAGCATCCCTCACTTGGGTCATTCAAAGAGGAGAGGAAAATATTGCTTGTCATAGCTACAGGCTTGCAGAGACCACAGCAAGCTGAAAAAATAACCAACAAAAAACCCAAAACCTGAAAAACTGTCCAGTTAAAAGCAAGGAGTGAATCTAAGAACTCTGTGCCAAAAGCCTTTTGTATTTTCATTTGCTCCAGCTGATCACAACTTGTGCTGGTGGTGTCACTGCACTATGCCATGGTGGGGTTATTTGGCAAGTACCTTTAAAAGGAGCAGTTATATACCTATTACACACCTGTATGTATGTAATATCTGTTACATACATTCTCCTCTGGCACGTGGGGTGTCCCAATGGCCAGACTACAGGACAGGATACCATGCTGGCTACCATGTGATCAGTTATAGCAATAGTGACAGCTCTTCATCTTTGTCTTTTATGACAGTGGAAGAGGAGGAACGTTACCAGCAGGTCAAGGGGTGTGATTGTCACCCTCTCCTAAGCACTGGCCATGCCATACCTGGAGTGTGGGGCTCAAATTTGAGCTGTCCAGGACAGAAGAGACATGAATATACTGATGAGGGCTCACTAATGTGGTTATGGATGTGGAGCATCTAATAGATGAGGAGAGGCTGAGAGGGATGTGACTGTTCAGCTTGGACAGAAGGCTCAGGGGTATGTCATCAATATATGTAAATATCTGAAGGGCAGTAAAGAAGTTGAAGCCAGACTTTTCTCAGTGTGCCCAGTGACAGGACCAGAGGCAATGGGCACAAACTGAATCACAGGAGGTCCTGTCTGAATAATAGGGAATGCTTTTTAGGTGACTGAGTGTGACTGAGCCCTGGAACAGGGCTACAGCTGAGAAGTTGTAGAATCCACAGGCTTAGAGATATTTAGAACATGAGTGGACAGAGTCCTGCATTGGATCAGATGATCTCCAGAAGTCTCTTCCCCTCATCAGCTCTTTCAGGGAAGTGACATTTCCTGGCATCAGAGCATCCATGCTGGTTTTAACTGAGGTCTCACATGGCTGTAAAATCCAATGTTTATGAGAAATATTTTCCCATATATAGGAGAACAGGTGTCACACTTAACAGAAATAATTAAACACATTTTTAATAGACTGAGTTTGATTGTCATATATTTAAACATCCTTGTACCTGGAAGGAAGGCTCTGAAGTTCACCCTATTGTGGATTTTATAGAGGTGGGAAGCGTTTTTTAACCAGAATGCATAAAAGACTTTAAGATAAGACCGACATCTTTTATCTCCATCTGACTCATCCAGAAAATCTTGTTACATATTTTGATCTGAAATAAGCAAACATCAAGGAAGTTTATCCAAGTTAACAGCTGTCATGTCTGTAGTCACTCCTGCATAACTTTAATTATTGCCTTATGTCTGTCTCGTGCTACTGTACAGGAGAAGTATGGAAGATCTTGTCCTTTACAACCAGCTGTCCGAAACCACAGTACTGTGTACCCTCTTACTAGGATTTTCTGAAAAGCCTGGTCACTAAAAAGCCTGTCCTAGACTAAAAAGTGAGTTGAGGTCTCTTGAGTCTGTACGTCTTGAATGAACGCTAGAGTCATGGAGATAAGAGTATAAATACTCATGAATACACATTTTTAATTGTCTACAGTATCTATTTGGTCAAATCTCTATGCAAGCCTGCAAGAAAATGACTCATGATGAACAGAAGAGAAATAAAAGTAGGATATTACAATTTATTGTGTAGACATGAAAATTATAGCAGAGATTACTTTGGAAGACTTGCAGCAATTTTCAGATGGCTTCTGGCTGGCATAGGGAGCTGTTTCCAGAGTGTAGGAAGGCTTGGGGATGCCAGGGATCACAAACTCCAGGTAGCCCTGGCTGCTGGCTGTCATCCATCAGCTTCTGATCTGGCAGCATTTCAGAGAGCCCTGGAGGGAGACCTCCCAGCATGGGCTAAGGACAGCTGGAAGTATTTCTCACTATTTAGCAGTGATACACTTTGTGTCCCAGGCAGTCAAGGAGTAGCTCTTAGCAACCCAAGAGGAGTTTGGAAGAGGGAAATAGGTATATCTAGGAAGATAAGACCTCAGTCCTTACCGTGCTGATGGAGAATGAAGCCTTTTTTCCCCTCCTGCAGCATTAGTCTCTCACCTAGCCATGGATCCTCATCCCAGCTAGTGTCTGCAGCCTCTCCTTACCAGCCTCTATCCATTTTACTGTCTGCACCCCTTCCTACAGCTCCTGGCCCAGTTTATGCCCACAGAACTAGTTTTTATTCTGTTTGACTACAACCTGCTCTTTTCTAGGCAGATTGGGTGCAGCAGTTGGGATGTTTGGGGCACAGATGGGAGAAGTTTTCTTCCTTCATTCTCATTTCAAGTGCTCAAGCTGCAGTGCTGGGAAAGGTTTTGTTCTGCCTCCAGATGAGCTTCCCTGGCTTGAGCTGGTGCAGTCAGTGGGTCTTTGGGGAATGTAAATGCTAAGACTGCAGAAATCCCTGCTGAGAATTAAATTGCTGCTTTGCTAAGAGGCAACCAACTTTGGGCAGCACTTTCATAGGAATAACTGGCAAACTACTTACCTCTCCATACCCTGCCTCCAGATCTGAAATCTCTGCTCCAACACAGGTGTAGTTATGCTTTTCAAATGCAAGATTGTGTTTGCTTGATTTTTTTCCCCTAACATGGACAAAACTATTTTTTAAAAATTCCTTCTCAGAAACTAGTCAGTTGTTCTAAAATGTCTTGAATGTAAAGGCAGGTATTTTCTCCAAGGTAAGACAGTCACACAGAACACACAAAAGGTTTATCCCAGATTACTAAATCTAGGCTAAGTTAAGATTGGGCAGATGAAAGATTTGATGTAGAATGTAGAGAGTAAACTGTGCTTTGAACAGAGACTATGAGAGTAACATATAGTTAGACAAGATTTAGGAGTGCCAAGTTCATCCTGCACTGTTAACAGCTGCTCGTTTTTCTGGGTCTAAAATAGGTAAGAATTGCTTTTTTTTAGCAGGTGCTGACACTAAGCTGTGGAAACACATCAGACAAGCAGGAGGCCTCAAGCCTCCAAAGCCATTGTACTTCCCCAAATAAGTTAACAACCCAGAGCAGCTTTCTGCAAACCCAGGCAATGGTTCAAGACTGATATGCTTTGATAATCAGGTAAACCTTGTAGCAGAGGCAGCAGTGTGTAGGCTCTGTTCGGCAGGAGGCTGTCCTTGATCGTGGGACACCATCCTCAAGCCTCAGACCTGCAGCTATAGAGACCAGGGCAGAAATATTCTCTCTGTCTGGGATCTGCACCTCTCAAGTGCACAAAGAGTGAGTATGTCCTGACCTATGTCCCCAGCCTGAGGATGTTGCTATACCACCAGCATGCTGGAGTATAGTTTAGGATTTAGTTGTGTCTGGAGCCATTCAACACATTGGTACCACAGTGGGAAGAGTTTAGGAGCTCAGCATGAGGTCAGTGGGACTACACGTGCTCAAGTCATCCCCAGTATGTATAACGTGTGTGGGATGATGGAAATGGTGAAATGATCTCATCCTCTTGAACTATATCCAGAGCTGCAAGGCAAAGCACTTCAAGCCATATGATATTTTATCCTGGCTGCTGATTTACCAGCCAGCACAGAAGTTCGCAGAGTGATTTATTAAAGAAATGTTGCCTAGATGGAGTAAGGGAAGATAGGCAAAGAGATATGAATTATGCCCTGTGTTTGTTTGTTCCTTAAGCATCGTAATGTGCAGGCACTCACAAAAGCTGGCTATGGCAACATGTTTGAAAGAATTATTTCAAACAGCTGATAACAGGAATGTAACCCAGGCAACTTTTCTTAGGGGAAAAATGAAAGGAAGGAAAGAAAATATTTTATTCAGTGTTAATCTGTGGATTTGGGGTTAATCTGTGGATCTTATAGTTTGACAGTGTCTGGCTGTCAGCTTCAAGCAACAACAGAAGAGAATTGTAGATGCATGCTAATGCCAATTATTTTGTTTTTAAGGGCATAGTTGCTTCTTTCTATCCACATGCTTTGTGTTTGTAGATGTTCTATGGGCAATAGTTGCTCTTGCTAGGGAAGGCAGGTACTAGAGGGAGTGAGGGGAAAGGAGTCTGAGCTGCAGCATGGGCTGTGTGTTGCTGCAGGTTTGTAAAATGATCTAAGCCCGTCAGACAAAGAGCTATCTCATCCTTGAGCCACCCTCTGATGACACCTTGAAAGCCCCAGAATTTCCCTGTTCTTATCACTTTTATGGCTAGTGTGGTCTCCTAAGCTCCATGGCCAGGACATTCAGGATGCTGGTCCTGAGGGCATCATGGGGCATTCTTGGCTCCCAGAAAGCAAACACTGTCCCTGAGAGAACAGCTTTGCTGCTTTGTCTGCAATCTTCTTTCCCAGGGAGAGCTTACCAGACTGCAAATAACAGGTATAAAGGAAAAGACATAACACTTCCTCAGGGAATAATGAGGCACAGGGAGGGAGGAAGCAGTCTGCACAGAGAGGAGCCTGAGGACAACTGCAAGTAAATGAGAAATTGCTCAAGGACATTGTGGATACCTCATCCCTGGAAGAGGTCAAGGTCAGGTGGGATGGCACCCTGAGCAACCTGATTTAGTAGGTGGCATCTCTGCCTGTGTCAGGAGGGTTTGGTCCCTTCCAAGCCAAACCATTATTTTCTTCTATGATGCTATTGTTTTTGCTATTGCTTAGACACTGGCAGTGATAGTTCAAAAAGTGGAGTGAGAGTCTAACACACCAGATCTCTTGAAGTAATGAGAAGCAGGTATGGTCTGTGGAGCAGAGAAGCTATAGCATAGAGCAGAATGGGGAGAAAGAGCTGGAACATCTTGGCAGGAGGAAATCCAGTGGGTATTTTCCAGCTGGCCATCCCCAGCTGCCATAAATTTTCTTTTTAATCCCTTTTATGATTACCAGTGAGCTGGATTTTTTTTTAAAGCCATCATGGGTTTTGACATAATGAAACAAGCTGGAGTTTTCTTTCTGCAAAATTTTTAAAGGGAGAGGTTAATATGGCTCAGTGCCACAATTCAGTGGTCTCCCAGTGTGCTCCAACATAGCATTGCTCAGCAAGAAAATGTAATCCTTTCATGAGCACTGGCTGTTGCTGTATTGCTGCTATGCTGGTGTTACATATTTGTCTTGGTCAAAGCATAATTTAGCATGCTAGGATTGTTCTTAGGATCTGCTGTTGCAGAGCTGGGAGCTTCTAATGGGAATTTAGAGGGATAATCATCTTGCATGATTGATCCCAGAGCTCCTAAACAAGTTCATCTATAGAGCATTGGTTGTATTATAGAAGGCAATAGTGCTGCATTACTGAAGAGTGGCTGGCACACACTGGGCAGAACTAACTCACTCTGACAAAATTATTGTATTTGGAAAACATATCAAAGCAATATGAACATTAGGAGTTACACACAACTGTTAAAAACTCCTTTCAAACTCTCCTGGGGCAACTCAGGATTTATTCAGCTGAGTTCAACTGTGGAAGAACAGCACTTGAGGTCAGAAGTACAACCCGTTTGCATTTGCTTTGCCAGTAGGTGACTGTGGGGAGATCCTGGGCAGATAAACTGATTGTGGAAAAGAGAGTTTGCAAACAGGGGACAAATTTGGCATTTTAATGTCATTAATGACAACAAAACAGCAATGTGATAATCAGTGCCAAAGAACTCTCTGATCTGGAGCTCTGATGTTGATGAGTAATATCCACACGTTTTCCCTATGCTTTTAATTTCTCTGTCTCTCCAGGTGGATGTCTTGGTGAACTGTTTGTGAGGTTGGCTAGTAAGCAATGAGACAATTCAAGGCAAGTAGCAAATGCCTGTTTTTAATACTGCCTTTCTACCAGGACACTAACCATGCTGCTGTCCTGACCTGAGGTTAGCAACAGGAACAGTCTAGTCCCAAACAAAGGCTTTTAGGCTTTTCTCTGTGTGTGGGTCCTTTCAGACTGCTGGTGGCATGAGGCCACCACCAAGAGCCCTGTGACAACTACATGATGTAGGACTGTTGAGGGACTGAACCACAAGAATGACTCTGGTGGTGGTGAGAGATCACTGGGTACAGCTTACTTGTCTTCTCAGTCCCTGTTGCTGTGTGTTCAGAATTAACATGTGCTGCAGTCCTGAGACTGCAAATTCTGACAGCTGTAAAGCCCCACTGTAGGAAGAAGATATGCTGTTGACATGGGTGGATTTATTAGAATAACTGAGAGCTGTTTTGAGTGCTGAATAATCTTCCTTATTTTTTCTTTATTTTATTTTTTTTCTCTAATAGTCCTTTCAGTAGCAAAGGCGACCCCCAGCAAAGACTGGCATCTCATTGTGTCAGGCATCATTCAAACACATATTAAAAGGTTGCTTCATTCCAAAGAATTTAGTCTAAATAGGGCAGACAAAGCAAGGCAGGAAAGATGAAGTTACTATATCTACACAAGAAAATAAAGTAGGAGAGGGCCTATTCTCTATCCCTTCAGGCCAGTGATGGTATGTTTTGTGTCCACATGGCTAAGCACTCCCCCATGGTGACGGGAGAAGGGGGAACTCTTCTGTCCAAACTGCCTGCCAGGGCAGTCCCTGCTTCCTGCTGTCCTCTGAACTGAGCATTGACATTGTCTGGGGGAAATCAAGTCAGCATGGGCCAAAGCCATGTGAAAGAGTATAATAACAATTAAACAGTGTAGACAATTGTGAGCCAGTACTTGGGTCCTTGCCTTGGCCTTGTTTTAATTACCATTTTAATGAATTGATTTTTGACCAACATTTTGTGGGAAACCCATGACAAAGCCTGAAATCCAACCTATATCCAGTCTTCCCCTGGAGCTCCATACATCATTCCTTCTCTCTCATTCATTAACTTTTTATATCCTTTCTGTGCTACATTAGTGTTTAGAAACAAATCCTGCTGAGGATGCCAGTTGGATGTGGTCAGTAGCTGAGGATGTCAATTGGCCATGATCAGAACCATATCAATTGGACATGATCAGAAAAAAGATACCCCAGTAAAAGGAGGATATAGGATCAACAAGTTGTTTAACTTGGTAGCTAGTTTTACCATTTTAGGAGAACAGGAGATACCTTAATGGAGTTAGAAAGCATGTCAAGGGAATGTGTACAGACCATCTGAAACTACAATTTAAAAATCCAGTTTGAAATTATTTGTCTGTAAACTGAAGTTTGTCTCCCAGCTGTGTAGCTGAGATTGTGTTTGGCTTTTGCATGGCCTCTTGAAGAAACCTGAAGAGCACATCTCCTGACCCCACCATGAAGCGGGTTGAAGAGTGAAGCGGAGCAAGGACTAGATACAGACTGAAATCTTTAGCCTCTAATTTTCATTTGCAGTTATTAAAGGGGGAGTTATTTGAAAGAGAAAATTCAAGCATCATTCTCCTTAAGAAAAGTCCTATAGGATCTTTCTTGGTGCCAGGCCAGGCTGGGTGTGAAGCTGTTTGTCCATCCTGAGGGAAGGTCACAGTAATTCAGAAGTTCCAGAAGACAACAATCCCATCACCAGGTTTCTTGTCATGCAGGACACACCAGGAACTGTTGCCCTTGGAAAGAGCCATGTGTCCTTCTTGCCGCCTTTGAAACGTCAAGGCAAGCTCAGAAAAATATGGCAAAGTGACTGTGGTGGTTTCGAAGTGTTTCATAGAGGGAGTATTCCTGTATTTTCTGCATACATGTGCTGTGACTATTCCTTGTCTTCAGTTAAGACATAAAGGGGAGTAGAAAAAGATTATTCCCTTCCTCTATTACATGTGTGTGCAAGGATCACTGAATGAAGACTCTTGTCTGTTTCCTGGAAGGTCAATAGCGATGTGCCATTTACAGCTATGTGACTTTTCAAGCCTTCTGGTCCATGAAATCTACATTCTACACAAGAAATGTAAAGGACTGTTTACTACTAAGAGAAAGCATTTACTAGATTGCATTTAACGTAGATTCTGCAGTGTTTATACAATTTCTAAACAGCAGTACCAGAGGATTCTGGGGTGAGGAACGAGGCAAATTACAAGACTTGTCTAAGGACATGTATAAAATACGTTTTTGAAGCAAGCAATATTGTCTGGCCCAGACCATGTCTGGCATACACATCCCAACAGAGAAAGAGTTGCCTTCAACTGGGCTTCTGTGTAGACAGTGCTAAAAAGTGTCCAGACTGGTCCCAAAGCAAGAATAGGACCACCAGGTGCTAGAGGAGTAAGAGAGGACCCAGGGAATTAATTTACCAAAGCAGAAAAGCTCCCCCTTGTGAAGTGCAATGATAAGATCTCTTTGGTCCCCTCAGCAGCTAGGTATTGCACACTGTCACGTGTTTGCAGGATAAGTGCATAAGGTACAAATGCAATAAATAATTGCTTCTAACTTGTGAAGAAAGCTGCATTTTCTGAATTGGTTAAGCTGATTGGTTTCCAAACCCCAGACCATATTATCTTATTTTGCTTCTAGTTTGTTAATTATAATCTAGCATGCTAATTTTTCTCTCTGAACTGCAGAACAGCAGCTCCCAGACTGCTGTCTCTAGCTAATATCACTGACTGCTGCTCCTGCTGCTGTTGTTTCATCTGCACAGACTTTTCCAAATCACTAATTATTTCATCAGCATTCAAAAACGACATTAAAGATGTGCACGTATAATTTTCCTGCATTTGTAAGAGGCAACAGTGGGGGTTACTCAAGGGAAAATCTTAAAATAAGGTCATTATTCAACTTCCACAGGCTGTTCTTTTTTTTTCATCTGCAAGTTAATTTTCTAATACATTAATCGTTCCTAGTAGAAAGTAGCAAGCAGACGGAAAACCAGTGGGATTGTTTCTTTAGTAAGTGGTAACACCACACTTGAAATTAATGAGGAGATCCAGATAAGTGACTTGGAATATTTTTTTTCCTTTTGTTTATAAATGGAAATTAATTTCCTCCAGAAGAAAGGTTCCGTCAAGACAAGGATGCTCCGAAGGTGCCCTGTGAAAGGGATCTCATGCTTATCTTTTATGAGTGTGTATTCTGAAGTTTATGGTTGTGTTTTTGTAATTCACACCCTGAACCTATATAGTTCACACACACACACACAGAGACTTAACTTGTATGATGTTTTCACTAGCATCAACCCTGCATTTATATGCGCATCTGCAGGCTATCAGCTACAAGGCTGCCTTTACAGCAATGTCAAATTTACTGCTGTAGCATCGAGAACACAAAAGAGCAGGAGTTGTACCCGTGGTGCTGAGAGACATGACCCCATCACATGCTAGATGTCACCTCATGGTGCAAAGACACCTGCCTGCTTAGATGTTGCAGGCTCTGGTTCATGACACTGTAAGGGAGCATGGCCAGCCTGGGGCATTTTGCCCACACATGAAATCTTTATGTCTCTGGAAAATGAACCATCTCACAAAAGCCCAAGGTACTCAGCCTCTGTCTGAGCCCCACCCCATGCCAGGGACTTGATGGGGTAAATGTCATCCTTTTACAGCAAGCTAGAAGAAAGGTGATCATGCACACAGTGATGCATTCCTTGGTCTGAGGTTGTCTTATCCCGTGAAACCAGCACTTCAATGTTTGCCGGAGTTTATTTTTAAAGAAACTCTCTTCTGTTGCTTTACTAACCACTATGGGCCTTTGCACCAAGCTCTTTCTACAGGCAAGACGTGGAAGGGGGCTGCAAAAGGCTTGTGGCAAGGCCAAGGGCACAGTCTCAGTATGTTTCCTGTGACATCAAGAGCTCTCAGCTAGAGAGTATCAACCACATTGAATCCTCTGAGGCGCTCCTGCCCTTCTGTCTCCACAGGAGCTAACAGCAGCCCTGTGCCCATGGTTCTCTGGGCTTCAGGGTGAACCCTCCTTGCCCCTTGTTCTCTTCACAGTGGTGCAAGGCATGCCCACTTACATACCTTCATGTATGTCCAGCTGGGCAGCTGCATCCTTCAGGAATGCTCTAACAATATCATTTACAAACTGCTTCTGGGTCATAAGCTGAGGAAATTTTAAAATATTCTCTTAGCCATCCCGGTTCATTTGTTGTCCCAGTTGTTCTCTTGTGGATTCAAGCAAGGAGCATAAGAGATGGGTGTATTTTCTTCCTTGCTTCTTTTTTGTATGTGGAACTAAATTAGATCTCTGTGCTGCGACTGGGCTATAAAAGGGGCTCCAATGCAGGCAGGGCAGGTGATTCGAAACAAAAGGCCTTGATTGAAGTGGTTACAATACACAGAACCACTAATGTTATTCTGGGCCATTCAGTGTGGTTTATAGCATTGTACAACAACAAACAAAGATGAAACTCACTGTGCTTACTGACTCAAGAAATTTTTTCTTCAATTTATTTTGTCTCACTCATTTAAGGAATTTATTTTAAAGGTTAGGAACGTTTTGTGACTTCCCCCCCTTCCCCACCCCCCAGACCATTTTCCTGTCCCCAAAGCCCTTTTTATCAAAGATATCTTTGTAAATAACCTCTTTTTCTTTCTGTGCACTGGGCTGTCCTGCCAAATTAGCTGTGCTGCCATGGAGACGTGGCATCAGCAATCCTTGTTCTTTTTCTGTAGGATTTCACTAGGCCCTTGTCTCAGGCCTTGACTAAATTAGAAAAAATAATGAGATATTGAATGTAAATCTTATACTCTTAACATTTTTGGTAATGGTGCTGTAAGTGTTGTAATATTTCACCATGCAACGCTTTAGTTTTTTGCTGAATGCACGTGTCTGTTGGGTTTTAGTTTATCCTATTTCATTCAAGCAGGATATCAATACCCTTATTTAGCAAATAAGCTGGTTAGAGAGATAGTAATCTATATATGTCTAAACAGTGAAGAAGATAAATGAGCCTTTTAGAAATTATGTAATCTATTTATTTTTCTTGTAAAACATGCTTCGATATTTAGCAACACAATAAGGGCCATTTATTTACAAAATGGACAAAACAGTGTCTGTGTTCTACCTTTGGCTGGAAATGACACTTCTGTAAAACCTGCTGCACATACTACATGAGATACATTGCATTACTCATCCATATTTCTTACATCCTGTGTTCAGTCAGTCCTACAGTGCTATTTTGTTTCAGGAGGGTAAGTAGAGGATTATTTATGCAGGAAAACTTCAGACTTTGACATTTCCTGATGTAAAAAGGCAACTCAAAACCAGCTCTGCCAAGATTCTCCCTGTGAACTCCAAAAGGGAGCTTTATGAGACACCTAAAGATGTTTCTATAGATACATTACCAACAAAAGGAAGACTGAAGGAATCTCCATTCTTTATTGGATGTGAAAGGAAACCTAGTGACAAGGGATGAGGAAAAGCCTGAGGTACCAAATGTCTTTGCCTCAGTGTGTAATACTAAGCCCAGTTGTTCTCCAGGTATTCCGCCTCCTGAGCCAGAAGACATGGATGGGCAGCAGAATGAAGCCCCCATGTTCTGGGGGAAAATTATCAGCAACTTCTACACCTCTTAGGCACATAGGGGTCTATGGGGCCAGAAGGGATCCACCCAAGGGTTCTGAGGAAGATGATCATGCTGCCCACCAAGCCATTTTCCATCATTTGCCAGCAGTCCTGGCTCACCAGGGAGGTGCCACTTGACTGGAAGTCAGCAAATGTGATCCTCATTTACAAGAAGGACCAGAAGGAGGACCTCAGGAACTACAACCCAGTCAGCTTGACCTTGGTGCCCAGGAAGGTAATGGAGCAGATCTTTTGAGGGCCATCATGTAGCATGTTCAGGACAACCAGGGGATCAGGCTCAGCCAGCATGAGTTTATGGAAAGTGGTTGCTGCTTGACCTGGTGTCCTTCTGTGACAAGGTGATCTGAATGGTGGGTGAGGGAAAGGCTGAGGATGTTGTTTACCCAGACTTTGGTAAAGACTCTGACACCATTTCCCACAGCATTATCCTGGAGAGACTGGCAGTTCATGGCTTGAACAGGTGCACTGTTTGCTGGATTGAAAACTGGCCCAGAGAGTTGGGCCCAGAGAGTGATGGTGAATGGAGTTAAACCCATCTGGAGCCTGAGCAGGGTGGTGTCCCTCTAGGCTCAGTACTGGGGCCAGTTCTGCTTGATGCCTCCACTGGTGTCTGGACAAGGGGATTGGTTTATGGGGGGCTTGGCAGTGCTTGGCTAGAGGTTGGAATCAATGTTTTGAAATGTCTCTTCCAACCTAGCAATGTTATGATTCTGTGATTTATGGGGAGGAGTCAGGTTTTCAAGTAGTTTTATATTGTAATGTCTGGAGCACAATTTTCTCAAGGTAAAACTTTAGCTGGGGCTCAGAGCAAGTATTGCAGAAGTGATTTCTGTCCATGCATTAACGTGAAGGTAGATGAGCTTCCTAGTCTAAAGTTACTTCCTTGCTAAATTATGTACTTGCTCCTCTGAAAATATATATCAGTGACAGGACTAATAAGGAACCATAAATACCATCCAGAGAGCTGACAAGTGTTTAAGTAGCAATTGAATTAGATAATGAGATTTTTTTCCCCCGCAGTGTTTTCATTCTCCCAGGGATAACTCAGGGGAGTTTTTGAATGAACTAATGTGAGGAAAAAAAAAGGCAGAGCTGCATTTTGAAGTTTCAGTTTTCCAGGAATATTTTTTTTTTTTTTTGCACTGCAGAGTCAGTTTCCTGTTCTTCCTCAAAAGATGCCAGATCAATGGCTTTTTAGCAGAAATAAGCAATAGAAAATGAACAAAAAAAATTCCCTAGGAAACTTCACCTCTCCTCCCCTCCCCACCGCTGACACTGTATTTGCAAAATAGGTCAATGTTCACATTGAAGCCATTGAGTTTGCACAATCACTTCCCTTTATGAAGATGTCATCTTATGGTATTGACCCCTTCCACAGCAGATGGAAATTCCCCGAGTGCAGCTACCTGCAGTGATCTCAACTGGAGACAAGATGACTTTGTTATGCAAACCATCATTCTCACTGCTAACAGGAACAGTATAAAGAGTCCAGAAAAGTAAAAGATAAGAAAGTCCCTTTGAATTTACTTCCTTGAGCATTTTTTACAGCATATTCTATGAGAAAAGATGGTCTCTAGAGGAACTGTAATTTCTCCATGCAGTTCCCAGTCTGAGTGGCACAATTTACAGATGGACACTCCATGCACTGCTGTAGGGCATTACTTGAAAAAGTGCCTAAAATGGTTATCAAAATACTTAAAAGAGCATTTTTCTTTGAATGTCTGATAGACTTAAATGTCTGATTGGACACTGGAATAAAGCTGATGAGTGTTAACTGAAATCAGCGGTCTAGAACTAATGGGGTGTTACAAATGTTAAAGCCACAAACTGTTAGAAAATCCCTAATACTGAAGAGAATTTTCTGTTCCAAAATCTATTTTGCTGTTCATTCTGCTTCCCCATGTCTCAATGGGTTCAGGATTCCCTGCTTCCTTCATGCAACTCTAACCACAAATTACTCAACCTTTGGGGTTGGGCTTGTAGACACAGACCAAGCTCCAACTTCCTCTGAGCCTTGGAGGAAAGGGATATGTTGGCCTTTCTACTGCTCAGTAGCAACATCTGCTGGCTGTTGAGGACCTGTTGTTAGGAAGTACAGTTAAAGGCAACTGCCTTGAAAATTATTAACCCCCCAGATTTTCCAAGAATGAGATCTTGAGCTACATGTTGCTGGGAGGAAACAAGGTGCTAGAAGTAATTATGACCATGTGTTGGTTGGTCTGGGGTAAGTCACTTTTGGAGCATAAAAAGAGTCCAAGAGTGCTGCAATGGATGGGGAAATTGCTCCAACTGAGACTGGAAGAAGAATAAAATATTCACCACCTTTTGCTTGTCACTGTTAAATCCTTTGATGGACCCCCAGCTTACAAACTGTTACAAACTGTGACAAACTGTTAAAAGCAAAGAAGTGGTTTCCTTAATTTTAGAGGAAAAGATTTGTGAAGCAGAGGGGTGGCACAAATCAGGACTGACTCCTTCACATCCCAGCTAGACCACGGCAGATTAGTCCAGGAGAAATTCTGTTCCCTTACCGGAATGGCTTTCCATGTACTCACAATCTAGTACTGGTCCAAGATATGGCACAACTCTTCAGGCTATCACCAGTGTGGCTGTGTCCTTCTGTCTTGAGACCCCTCTATGGTTTTAGGAAGCCCTTTTATTCTCAGCTGGTTACTGCTTGTGAGATGGCAAGAGAGGAAAGCATAATGTGCACCCCTCATCTCCTTGCAGAAATCCCCAACCAAATAAACAATCCCACATGGGTATCCAAGACGCTGTAAAATCAGACTGTGGATTCCTGCTGGTAGGTTACAGGACATCTGGAGGTGCTCTAGAAAAATGGAATATTAAATGCTTCATTGTAAGTTTCTTCTACCTTACGATGCTGGGTTGGAAAGTGGTGTTACATGACACTAAGTAAGAACTTGTTTATGGTGTTACTGTTAATAGGACACAATACTTATTCCCATTTGATATGGACCAGTGGAATAATGAAGAACTGCCTTTTTTATGAAGCTGAAACATTGCAAGCACCATCTTTCATACATAAAATGAAAAGATACCCTCCAAAAACGCCAAAGGCAATATTTTCAGAGACATTTTAAGAAAGGCTATTCCTCTCATTGTGGCATGCAATTGTCTATGAAAAGTATGTTTCTACAGCTATTTAACTTTAAATATTATATATTTATATATATATTTATTATTTATAGTGGTGATTATCAGAAATTTAAATATGTTGAAAGGTATCTTTCAGTCTTACATCAGTTTATAAAACACTTACTGTCCCCAGTTTAGTTAACTTCAATATAAAACCAAAGCTCTGCAATCTCAGTATTTTCCATTTTGTTTTAATGTATTTAAACCTTGTTTACTCAAGGGAAATATTCCTTCATTAGTGTATTTGAGGTAAGAATAAACACAGCAAATACCACAGGCTTAAATAAGCTGACATAATGATAATCTGAAGATAAATTATTGGATCATTTTCTAATATTTGTCCTCTGAAGTGTGCACAAACACTCTGATAAATATCTCAGTATCTGATCTTTCTTCAGATCCAAATAAGCCCCACTACATTCTTCATTTCTCAGCTCTCTAATAATATTTAAAGTAGTCCAAAATGTTGGCATTCTTTCAACAAAAGAAGTCTGAATGAAGGTAAGACAATTTTGTCTGGAGAATTTGAAAGGTCAAATCAGACTGGTTACTATGAAGCAAAATCCCTTTCCTGTCCTTCTGTTTTGGCATTTCATGTTTACAGAAGGGAGTTACTTTAATGACCACAGTCACCGTCAGCAATGCTTACTTGTAACTTATATGGAAGAACGTGTTGTATTATAAGCAGCTCTTTGTTCAAATCAAAGAATTTATTAAAAAAAACCCCAAACCCTTACTATAATGTAGAAGACATCTACAGATAATCTAGTAATCCTTTTTGATTTTCATTGTACATCATCCTTACAGAGCTTAAAATTTCCAGGTGGAGAGTGCACAGATGAAAAATATATTTTAATAGTTCAACAATATTTTAAGTTTCTTTCATTACATGGGTGAGCATCTGAGACTCAAGGTATTCAGAATTTACATAAATTCGACACTGATGAAATGAAATGTCGATATAGTTGTGATTTTTATTTTTCTGGTGGAGGAAGAAAGTCAAAGTATTGGTTAATGGCCATAAAGATCAAGTGATAAGTTATCTTCTCGTGTTTTATTGTATTCTTTGAGCTACAAGTGAGTAAGAATATTTTAGGAAATATTCATGCTTCTTTTTTGGAAACAAATTTCCACCAATTTGTTGCTATTAACTTGGTGTGTACCTTGAAGTCAGCATCAGCTCCTTAGCTGAGGATTCAAAAATTATGCCAAAGTACAACATTCTTGTTTCATACTTTTAGAAATTTCTAAGGTAGCTTGTTCTGCTAGGAAATAAAGAGTTAATGAAATATTTTATTTCAGTTCTGTGCAACAAACAGCAAGCAACATTTATATGAGAAAACAGTAGCAACAGGGAGATAAAATACATTATTTTAATCAAGTCCATAATTGTTTTCTCAGTGAAAGAAGAACTAATGTAATTTTGGTGAGACACAAAGATCTGTTTCTTCCAAGATGTGTCATTTAACTGTGGATGAATCTTGGAATGAAACATTTAATTACCTGTCACGGTCAAGGATCCATATGAAAGATGTGTAAACCAGAAGTGATGTATGTCTACTGCTTTTGCAGCTTCTGCATGGGATTTTATTTATTTACATCTTTCTTGAAACCTAAAAATGTTTTATGGAGATTCTTCATATCAGTCATCCTGAAATTGTTATTTGGGCCTTTTGTTTAGTAGTTCATCTCATGTAAATGGCAAATTCTACATAAGATCCAGCAGATTTTATAGTAAATGTTACTGATTTTTCTCATTCCTGCAAAATTAATCTGTTGCTTATCTTTCTCCTTAGAGACTTCATCTTGTTTTTCTGCTTCAGTGTCAGAATTGTAGTCTTATAAAGATATATATCTACCCACTGAAAACACAGAAAGAATAAAGTGTAAACTCAGGCTTTGATGATGATCTCTGTCTGCTCTGCCCCTGCCTCTAGTTATCTATGGACACCTTTTGAAATATTGCTATAAGCATTTAGCTTATGATGAACTTAGGAAATAAAAGCACCTCTAGACACCAAAATGTTAAATTTAATAATAATCCCAGCCACGGCTCTTTAATGCGTTAGGATTACAGCTGAAATAATTTCTGCATAAAATTTTGCGGAATTTTGAATCCTTTATTTTAAAGAAACAACTTAATGTGACTGTTTGGGATATGATGCGTAAGACTCCACCTCAAAAAATGGGGGATTAGGGAAAAAAAAGTTTAGAAGACTTAGCTTGGTCTCAGGATCTATAAAGTATGGTATCACAAAACCATACTCTATGTCTTTTGTAGTCTTCCTCAGCCCAGGCTGTTTAGAGAACCATCAGAAGTTTTGCTGGAAATCCAGTGGGATTTCCACCTGTTTTGAGGGACCTCTCCCCATATTTGTTATCTTTGTTGGATAAGGACACAAATGAAAAATGTGTTTTGCCCCTGCCACCATGGAGCCCATGTCTCTTCCAAACTCTGTCTCACAGGTATGAAATTTCCTCTTGGAATCCTTTGGCCTTCCCATTGCCTACAATAACAGTTTGGAAAGCAGTTTGGCAAACACCTCCTCTGAACCTCCCCAAACCACTTCAAGGATGCTTGGTTAAAGCCTGTGCTGGGGAAAAAGAACACTACACAAGCACTGTGTAGTGGCTGGAGTCCCAATTCACTAAGATTTAGCAAGAAAATGTGTTGCTAGAAACATAAAATGGTTGTTATATATTAGTCAATGTCTCTTTCCAGACATTTCCTTTCTTACATCTTTTCTTACATGATGCAGAAACAAAAACGAGGCTAAAAGCATGTTTTAACAGGCAAAGCCTCACATACAAACCTATATTCACAATTTTCATTTCAGATATGTAATTTGGTGCAGTCTTAAGACATCCCAAAAGAAAACTCATTTTTGCTCCCTGCTTTGTGGTGGGTTTTTTGTTACCAGACTGTGACTTCAGGCTAAAATCTACACTGAAAAATGAGGTTTAATTAATGGTTATATTGTTTCATGTGACACTGCTAAGGCTGGATTAATTGATTCACCCTTCTTGTAACTGGTATAACAAATCAAAGAAATAAAGGCTGGTCCCTTCTAATTGCAGGCAAGTGGAATGCTCTGTGCCAGCCCTCCTCTGCCTTCCACAAGCCTGGAATTCAGCTTCTCTTACCCAGCCCTCATACAGAGCAAGCAAGGAATGGAAACACCTTGGCTACTCTGTTACTCATCCAGCTGAAGTGGGCAAAACCCATCACTGTAAGAGCCTGATTCCAACAATTTGAAGCAAAATAAAGTGCCCACAAAAATCAAAACCCTTCAAAATCAATGCCCAAGCACATTTCTCACAGTGCTGTCTGGGACAAGCTCCCAGTGTAAATTTAACAGAAATAATCCTTTGCCACCAGATTAAGCCCTTGCACAAATATGTTTTTACTTTAGGAAAGTTTAAGCAAGGCTGAGATGGAGGATGGAGAGAATTTGAAAGAATCCTAGCCAGGTTGCATACAAAAGTAAGGAGGAGCTGAGTGTTTTCAACACAGGTTTGTAGGGGAAAGCCCAACACTGTATTTAGTTTATGAATCAGCAAACTGGAACTGGAGCAAGCTTGAGAGCTGGTTAATGACTGCAGTATGAGTCCTCTGGTGCAGAGAGCTGTGTATGGATCAAGTGAGACTGCCATCTGGTAGAGATATACAAAATGCCAGTGTGAAATCTTGTATGCCACTGAAATCCCAAGTCCTGAGTTCTGCCCCTTTTCTGGTCTCTCTTGGGCACATTTCTTCTTGTTGTAGCTCAGGAGCTGGTCTGATAACAACCCTTTAAGATTTTATGTCTGGAGTTGGTCAATAAAGGGCATAAGATATTTATAAGTAACTACCAGAAGTTCAGGATAGATCCTTCAGAGCCTCCAGCAGTGTCCTGGAATAAAATGTATCTTTCCTTCACAGACATGTTATTACTAATAAACCACCTACCTCAGAAACTCCACAAGTTCACCAGTCTGTTCTTTAAAAGATTTCACCTATTTTTTGGGGTTGTCATTGTTGCTTCAAGCCATTGCTTTTTCATTCTTTTTGACAATTACAGTATGTCTCATGGCAGCAAGGAAATGAAGTGATAAAAACACATTTCTTTCTGCTGATGTGAAGTGTGTGGAATTTGCTCACCGGTCTTTTCTTCAATCAGAAACTTTTAGGATAAAAAAATGTTTCTGCTAGTCACCTTGGGTTAGCAATCTTCTGTGTTTGGTCATTTGCCTGTGAAAGTCACCTGGATGGAAATTGTGCCTGTCTCAGATGTATAAACTACTGCTTTTGCTGACCTTTATTGTGGAGAAAAGTTTGGGAAAAGGAAATCAGGTCATGATTTCATTCTCCCAGATAAATTCCAACAGCACAACTAACACTCTGAGCACTGTTCATTTCAGAAAGGCACTGGGAAGAAGAAAGCTGTTTGGGAATGTGAGGTGTGAGAAATGAGATAGACTGCAGGTTTACAACAGTTTAAATGCTGGTTTATGGCTGCTTCTTGTGTACATTCAGCATTAGCTTGCTGTCCATCTCTCAGGTTTGATCCATGAATGGTTTGCCTGGTTCCTTCCACTGGTCTACATTTCAGCTCTAGTGCCTGCTGTGCTCTCTGTGATGGAGGCTTTGGTGAGACCCTGCCTCCCCTCCCCTCCTGGCTATGGACCCCCAGCCACCACTGGCATTTCACTTGCTGCCTGAGGATGTTCCTGCAGCTCTCCCCACTCCCACCAGCCCTCTTTGAGTGAAGTCAGCACATGGAGGGTGAGTTCTCCCATTCCAACAAGCTCATGCCAGGGATTCCTGGGAAAGGAGCACCTAACATGGACCCTCAGGGCTGCTCTCTTCCCTCCCTGCTTAGGAAACAATGGCTGGCCACTGTCTAGGTAGTACTGACATCCTATCTTTTCTGCAGCATCCATCCATCCATCCATCCATCCATCCATCCATCCATCCATCCATCCATCCGTCCATCCATCCATCCATCCATCCATCCATCCATCCATCCATCCATCCACTATGAGGAGTTTCTCTTCAAATTCAGCCTATGGCAGTGAAATGCATAATGTATACCATACCTCCTCAAGTGCCTTTCCTATAGAAGAATGATTTTTTCTGTCTCTCTGAATGTTTTCAGGAAGCCCATGACAGAATTTTAGCAGTGCCAAAACATCCAATATTAGGACATTTTGATGTATTTTCATCACAGATACCTTATTTCACTCATTTTCATAACATCATTTTTTAATCATTCCTCTAGCAGCATGGTTTATTACTCTCCTTTTTAAAATTATGACTCAAAGATGGATGTCAGCCATCTCTCTCTCACTGCACATGGAGGGATTCTCATTTTGCCCTCTGCCTAATATGAGTCTTCTGCATACAAAACATCATAAAATGTAAGTTTTGTTTATCATTCTCTTGTGCAACAAAAACACACTGCTTTTACTATCTGATATCAGTAGTGAGTGATTGGTGGGTCCTGTGGATATTTCTGCTTTTTGTGTCTTTCATTTTCAGTACTTGCTCCTCTAAATATTAAATGTGCCTTTAGTGCAATCTGGGTTCCTTTTCCTTATGCACTACACACATTTCAGACTCTTCCAGGTTACCTTTGGAGCTTTTTCCCTGTGTCTTCACTGGTGTTTGTGCCACAACAAATTGGCTATAACCTGCAGATGTAATGTACTGTTTATCTCACCCAGTCCTGGTGGCTCCCTGTTGGACCCACACCCAGCTCAGGACATTGCTGTTTCTGGTCACCTGCTGTTTATGACATCCAGACAATTTCTAGATTTTGGTGGTTTTATCCAAGTTTGAATTAATTTCTATTTCACTTCTGCAGGATAATTTTGTGGGGCGAGGTATCAAACACTTACAAAAAGGCATTTACTGTGCCACATTCCTTACATTTTAATTAGATTTTAAAAAGTATCAGCGCTGATGCCAGATATAATTGGATTTCTGGAAAAGTAGTCAGAGAGGAGTGTGACCTGAAATGAGCTTTGAATGAGGTGCCAGTAACTCTTACATGCTAATACCTGCTCTTGCAAGTTACTCAGCTTCCCTGCCTCTCTTCTCCTAAATGTGAAGAAAGAGGAAGTACACCGTAAAATAAGAATTACTGTGTTTACTTGTTTCTTAAAGGTGCTAAGAGCTGATTAACAGTCAAGAAATATGTAACGTGTTATTTTATTCCTCAGCTTCTCTTGGAGTCAAAGTCCTTGATGGAGTGAATACATTCACGCTTAAATTTCAGTCTTCAGTAGTGCTGAAGGTTTCAGATCCTGGTCCTCTCAGCACCTCATCATAAACCCAATGTGATTAGTGAAAATGAAACTAAACTTTGAAGATCATCATCAGCCTTGCTACTTTACTTTTTCCTTAAAAGCAAACCATGATTCCCATTTAACTTATATTGGTAGTTCAAGACCTCTTTGAATCTGGGTACATATTTACTCAAGGTTCAGTGTAAGTTCATCATGTTCCCTAAAACTTTGCAAATATTTCATCTTAGCTCACTGATCTGTGGATCTACAATTTTTCATTATGTTCCTACAATAGTTTTTTCTCCACAGTTTCATAGGTAATTGCTTGCCCAAAATCTGCTGGGTGAAAACACAGCAGTACAGAAGAATCCAGAAGTTTTCTGGAGTACAGTGATGATAAATTTTTGATGTGATTGAAGAGGTGACAAGGGGAGATGGGCCTTGTACCTATGAACAAGGACAAACCATTATGAAGGATGTAAAGGTTTGGCACAGGCTTGACTGCAGTGATCATGGGATGGTGGGGTTCAGGATTCTGAGACACAAAACTGGGACACAAGATGCAGAAGCAGGATCAGGTGACCCTGAATACAGGACAGGAATACAGAGAGGCTGTGCATGTAGGGGTTGGGTTAGAACAGCCAAGGACCATGTGGAATTTAATGTGGTGAGGCATGTGAAGAAATATAGGACAGGCTTCTCTAGATACATTGTTCACAAAAGGAAAAGGCCAACATCATAATGAGGCCAATCTTGACTCTGAATTTGTCTTAGTATCACATCTTCCCAGTGCTAAACGTGAACGTCCACAGAGCTTTGGTCACCCACAAATTCTTAACTCCGCTAAGTTGCTCATCCTTCATGACCTTAAAGGAAAGAGGTTTCTCTGTATTTTCTCAGGCAAAATTACAAAAAAACCCTCCAAAATTCTACTGCTGACCTAATTCTAGTTTGCTCTTGTAATTCTCATATTTGCAAAAATCACAACTCAACTTATGCAAACACTTTGATTTGAAATGTGTTCCTTATATAAATATATGTCTCTGCTGCCCCAAGAGAAACCCTGAGGAGTTTGCTGCTGCTTCTGCTCTCCATCTCCTCTGATGTTTTGACATGGCTTTGGAAGGTTAGCAAAGAAACACAGCATCCTCTACCTTTGGAGCACTGTTTCCTATACTCAGCTGAACAAACTGATGTAGTGGAATAAATGACCCAGTTAGTACCAGTGGTGAGGTCAATGCTTCAGCTGCACCATACTGTGACAGACAAGCTGGAGAACTGATGAAGGCTGACATTGAAACTCCTGACTTGGAGGCAGTGCAGCTGGCATTTGTGAGAGGTTTGCAGTTAAGGAGGACACTGACATCTGGGTTCAGCAGCTTCTGAGTGAGAGCCTTGCTGTGGCAAAGCTCGGTAAATGCCATAGGTCCGCAGCTGTGAGCTTGTGCGTAGCAAGCTAAGACCTTGCCTTGGCCTCACACCCATCCCTCCTGGGTCCAGGAAACTGGAAAAAGTCCTTTGTGACGCTCCCTTTGCACTCTGCTTAGTAAGTGATGTTAGAGACCCTAACTGTGAACAAGTCAGCCAGGCTCTGTCATGTGCAATTAGAAACTTGATTGGCATCGGGGTGTGTGTATACCAGATGGAGGGAGGGTAGGTTTTGCTTTTTTCAAATTCACAGAAATACTCCAGGAGTTATCTTATGATCTGAGAGACCTCAAAGGGAGTTTCAGCTCTACCATAAATTGTTCAAGTCAGACTGGTGCCAAAGCTCCGTGAAAAGTTTGGAATGAACTTAAATGCTGTGAAAATCATGCACACACCCCACACACCCCCTTCCATTGTATACTGACATGCATTTTCTCCTCTGTGTTTCCCACTGGAGTTTAGAATTTTACAAGCATTGGAATACAAGAGAGGACAGGGGAAAACCAGCTCCTGCTGTGTGCCTGGCTGCTGCCCATTTCCTTCACTGGCTTTCATATGTGTGCTGGTTCTTGTTTGGCATGTGGGACACTTTCAACTCCCTGGTATTTTTTGACTCATGGGCTTAAATTTTGGAAATAACTTTTGAAATGTGCTGATACATTTTGTGAAGCATATCAACATTACACATCTAGAATATGCCTGTGAGGGATTTTACGCTACTCTCCTCTGACAGGGTGTTGAGACAGAGAACAGCCCCAGGCTGGTTGTGGCACAATCAGGTGTGCTGCAGGGAGCCAAGAGCAGGGCAGGATGCCCCCCAAATGGCCAAGAGGAAGTGCATTGCTGAGGGGTGACACACTGCTGTAGTCTGAGTGAGTAATTGTGACTCTGACACTGAAAAGGAAATAAGCCTCCTGAAGAAACATACATGGTTTTCAGGAGCCATCACTTCCTCTTGCGTAAGATGCAGCCCCCAAATTCTGTTATGGCTTGTCAGGGTTAGGTAAACCGCATAGGTGGGCTTGGCACTAGTTCCAACCAGGCATCTACTTTCTAGCCAGGACTCTGCAAGAGCATTGCAGCAACTCACCTCTTCCTAGAGGAGTATCTAAGGTATGTTAGATGAGTAACTCTGAACAAGAGCATGTTTCCATCCTTTGACAGTAAAAGGAGTGACTACTCTTGGAGGAAGATGGGATGTCTGGAATGAGGTGGCATGATGCCCACCCACGAGGTCAGAGCACAGCATGGCACTTTGCAAATGCAGACTGCAGTCCTCATCCAGCCATGCCCTCCCTGAACTCCTGCTCTAGTCTCTGTCAGAGAACAAGGGGAAGGCAGTCAGTGGCCTCTGTGAATATTTAGTTGTCGAGGCTCTCAGGAGGACAGCAATCTTCTCTTTTGTTGTTCTCTCTTTATATTATCAGGGGGTCCTAACTTGTGCACTCCTCAATCCCCACCTTTACAACACAAGACACTGAGAATCCACAGATAAAATCAGAAATTCTCCTGGCTTGACTGTGTACCTAAGCCTTACATATATATGGTGGAAAATTTGAAGTGTAGCAAATCACTGAAGGCACTAAGTGGGGAAGTGTTCCAACAAACAGCCTGGCTGAGAGAGCTGAGGCTGGCAATAGTCCCTGACAAGAGAGAGGCAGCAATTGTCCCCAGAGGAGTTTGTATCTTGCTTAGTTGGGTTGGGAAGAGGCCATGAACCTGTGGGCTCTGGAGATGAGCCAGAGCTCATCTGGCTCATCTCATCTGAGATGAAGCACAGGGGTGCAGGGAAGGTCATGTCCACCTCTTCTCTTGTCACTCCTCAGAAATGGCTGAAATGGAGCTGGCTGTTGGCTCTTAGGGGAGACTGATCGTGCTAACCGGGGTCCTGGGAGGGCACAAGGGCATTTGGTGCCACCTGGGACAGGACAGAGATGAAATCTAAGGCAAGTCCAGAGTGTCCTGTCTTGTAGCAGCAAGGTGCATCTGTGCAATACCCTACCTAGAGTGGGTGCATCTCCAGGTCATGCCTGTGTGCCCCTTCCCTTGCAGGCAGTGCTGAGCCCCTGAGAGGAGCATGTGGGATTCACCTTTGTCTGTGCCTGGTGGCTTTGGGGAATGTCCATCTCCAGCAGTGGCCCCAGGGGATGCACCAGGAGTTTGGCTCGCAGCGCGGAGCAGGAATGGGAAGGAGCTGCCATCTGCTAACACTCTGAGGATAAACAGACTGTTTTTCCATCCCCACTCTGTTTGTGTTGGGAAGTACCAGAAGACACATTTCCAGCCTCCAGCCTGCTCTGTTTACTTGCTCTGAAGGGGCTTGAAGGGGGAGCAAAGGCAGCGTGACCTGATGGTCCAATTAACTGCTGTCATTAACTTCTACCTTGTCAGCTCCCAGAGGGAGGTGACACTTCTGGGGGCCACTAAAAGGGCTCTGGAACTGTACAGAGGGACCAGGCAGGACACACTCTCCATAGGTCCAGGTCTTCATGGGTGACAGCTGACAAAAAAACCCAGAGGGACTGAATAAAAATTAAGCTCTTTGATATAAATACTAAATCCTAGAACATACTAGAACTTCCCAGGCCATGTAGGAAGCTTTTGTTACTGTTATTAAATTTGCTGTGTTAATTTGTTATTTTTGTTACATACCTCTGATTGGGGTGGGAAAAGAAGGTGTTTTGCAATGCAAATAAGTTTTGGGGATTAATAAATAGATACCACAAAGGTCTGACAGTAAGTAGTCTCTCCTCCAAATTACAACCTTCCCTCCTGTAACAGATACTTTTAAATTAGGCAGGAATTGTTTAGCTTTTTCTTACTGAGTTTGTATCCCTTAGGTGGGTGACATGTATTTGAGGGATTTAAAGGACATCAGAAAATCAAGATGTGCAGCAATAAATTCTATTTATTTTCCCAATGCAGAAAATCAAATGTCAAAATGCATGTTGGTATTGATTTCCAGTGGTTAATTTGCTAAAGGTTTGAGGTAAATTAGATGGAGATTATTTTGGTCTTTAAACGAGGCCTTATTATGACTTTGTACAACTTCTTCCAAGAAACCTAACCTTGGGCTGGAAGTCTTGAAGGAGAGACAGCCTCTGGACAGCTTTGTGGTTCTTCCTTCTAGTTTGGAGGAGATCTTTCTCTCTGCATCCTCAGGCAGTTGTTAGCACTGAAAAAGGGAGCAAGGGCTGCAGCATTAAAGGATTTCAAGATGAACTTTGGGAAAATGCACACAGTCAGGAAGGAGAAAAAGAAAGGAAAACGTTCTGGCTGTTGACAGCCATTTGAATTGTTTCTTTCAACGGCCAGTAGGGTTGGGGTTTTATCCTCCCTCTCCCCCAGACTGATGGAGCTAAAGCCTGGAAGAGGAGTCTCTCTATCTTTTCTTACCAAAAAGGTCTCTACTGACATAACACTCAAGTGCAGCTGGAGGTATAAAGGAAGCTGGGGCCATGTCTGGTCCCAGAAAGATAGAAAGGGAAGTTTCATGGGACTTTTAGGGATCAGTTGATGCCAGAACTACTCTGCTTAGGAGCCACTAAGCCCTGGCCACTTGCTGTGGATGGTGGTTGCATCTCACATATGGCCACAGGGAAGGGAGCAGCCTCTCTGTTTGCTCCATTTGCTCTCTGTGAACACTGAAGCGTTCCCTCAGAGGTTTTTATCCATGGGACAGATGGAAGCAGGTTAATCCAAGATGATCTTTCAGAAGATGGAGTCCTCTCTTCCCTCCTGCACCATCCCACCACTGGATCATTCAGTGCTGGTCAGTAGATTCGAGATAAATCAATCACAGTGGAGCAATCCCTTCCAGAGTACCAGAGGAAGACTTCAGCTCTTGGCTTAGGAGGTGGGAGTGACTCTTAGGAGGTTACCTACAACATGAAGGTGTGCTAGTGAGCAGGAGGACATTCCTGATGTAGCAGGGTGGGATATGGTATTTTTACATGCTAGAGTGCAATACCACAGAGTGTGACCATCTTGGGTTGCAACAGCAGGATGGACTGGGTTGTTGCCCTCCCAGCTAAGCATTCTTCCCTCTCACCCTGCTTTTGGTTCTGGAGCAAACTCGCTCAGAAATGGCTCAGGGATCATGACATTGAATTTGGTGGTCAAGATGTACCAGCTTTTCATTCACTCATCTGTAAAAATGTATACATTGCTAATGGACCTAATGAAACCTCACACTTGCTTTTTGTCTGTGTCAGAGTTCTGCTTTTAATTGGTAATTGTTGGATCTCTGTCACTTGATTATTAAGAAAAGTCTGGATTTATTTACTTGGCAAGCTAAACCAGTCTTATTAAGACAAGGCCTGGATGTAAACAATCATTATAGTCCATCTAAATACCAATTTATCATTAAAAACATATTCATTTCAGATTAATGCTTCTGTGGGACCTAACCATGCATCTTCTTATTCATATAGATAAATTAACTCATACATGTAGTCTCAATTAATTCCATGGGTCTACTCCTATGAGTAAGGACTGCTCAAATGAGTAAGAGCTGAGGGATCTGGCCCTTAGGGAAACATATTTATGACTTTGTTGTTAATTCTCATGACTTATGTTTTCAATAAGCAAATGGTATTAATTCAGCTCACAATAGCTTCTTAATTAACCTCTATACATCAGAGGCATATTCAGGAATCTTAATTTAAAGCATTACTATCTAAGCATGTCATCATCCACCCCATTCCTCTGGGTAACAATTGACTCTGTGCACATGGCAAACACTAATAGTGGGTTGACACAGTTCAAAGAGCTCCATAAAATGAGTGGGAAAGACTTGGGCATGGTCTACATGGAGATATTATATCAAACTGGTTACTTTTCTTGGAGATGTTCTGTGTCCACACAGAACACTTGCTATTGAAATAAGTGCTTTGGCACCACAAATTGTACTAAGTAATTCCCCTATGGTTGGAATAGCTCCAGTTTTAGACAGTTTGTCAGCTTTGGGATTTGGGTAGTCTCTTCTGTTAGTCTCCCGCCCTCCCTCTCTAGACCCAGAGACCCTCAGCTTCAGCTGTTTTTGCGGTGTGCCATCCCACTCTTCTGACACAGGGTGGGTGTCCTCAGGGTACCCCAAGATCATGATCCCTCCCAGGTTGTTTTAACCTGATTGATGCCCAAAATCACATAAAGACCAGAGAGTCCAGCCAGAGAAGGTTCATGACAGCAACATGAACCATGATCCATCCAGATACCCTAAAAAACAATCAGTTCCTCCTAAAACTAGGCATAAGAAATTGGCTAAATCATCTGAAGAAATATAATTGCACTTCGGTAGTGACAAAGGCAAGTAATTGCTATTTGAAAGGAACTTTCTGTACAGATACAAGCTGAAAGAGAAACATCTCTACAGTAAAAGACAGCACGCAGTCCTGACTGATACAGATTCTAGTCTTGTAGACTGGACTTCATGAAAGATGTCAACCATCTAAAAACAGCCCAGAAAAACTCCAAGAAGAATATTGGAGTAAAATGTTGTCTAGTAGGAAAGATCAGTCAAAATGAGGTGAGACTCAGAAGACACAAATATATAGAAGTTGAGAAGACACAAATATACAAAAGGGGGGCACAGGGAAATAATATGTGTATTACAGTGCAGAGGATAAGAAATAATGAGGGCACATTACAGAAAAGAGATTTGTATTCAGAATCAGGAAAAGGTTTCAAATATAAGGACAGAGAATCAACACAAGCAATTGCAAAGGCAGAGCAATATATCTAATTGAAACTATTGATTTATGACACTCAGAGTGGCTATGCATATTTATGCACATGCAAGACATACACAATGCAATTTAGTCCCATGATTTTAGGAGAAGAACAAGGGACAGTTTTTTGTTTACACCAGAAGATAAAGTGAAAAGGCTTTCTAATATAATTCTTTGTGAGTAAAGGGAGCAATTCCTTTGGAAGTAAAATTGGTAACAAAGTGAAACAAATGAAAAGCAGTCATACTGCTTGAAATAATAATCTCATCACCTAGGAATACTGAAAATTTTTCGTTTATGAAGTCCTTAAAAAAGTTCACTTCAACTATAGAGGAAAAGATAGGAGACAGAATGCTGCATTTGGTGTTTTTATTGCAAAATGCAACTTGGAAATAGTGCTGTGTTGATAATTGGATTATTCATCCCTTAAAGAAGAGAGTCACCCCCACAAGTCTGGAATAATGGAGCGGAACTCCCAGGTTCTCAGTCACCCCGTTCCACACAAAGCTGGTGGTCACTGTGGCACAGTTTTCCTTTCACCCCTTTCTGGCTGGCTGCCCCACAGAGTGCTGGGTTCCTGAGACAGCAAACACACAGAACACTCATCCTGGTCGTGTGTGAGTTGTAACTGAGACAGGACTCAGAGAAAGGTGGCCTCACACAATGCCATGGGATCAGAGCTTTCCAGGGAGCCAGGCAGGAGAGAATACTATTATGAGATCCCAGAGGTACTCTGGGGTATTATGTTTGCTTGCTCCATTAAATGTGTGATTGGAGAGGCAGATGGGGAGACAAATGCTTGCCTATCTTAGTGTTACTTACACAAGGATGTACTGCAGCTCAGAAGCAGAAACTATGCCATGTGACTTACGTTATTTATCAACCCTATGAATTGCAAATATATTCAAATTGCAATTGACAGCTTGTAAACAATCTGCAAACCAAGAATTAGCCTCTCCAGGGCATCACATCTCTTTCAGAATAACATATAAATATGAATATTTTACAATCTGGATGAAACAATTCATGAGCAGTCAAAACAGTGACATGCATGAAAGCCATCAAATAATGATGTATTTATTTTTGCTAATTATATGTTTGTCTTTCCTTACAAGTAATTCTCCCCCCCCCCCCCCCCCCATCTTTTCTGGTTGTCTTCTCTGAAAAGAAAAAGAAAAACAAATAAGGAAACACAAAAACCCCCAGTTGGCCTTAGATGCCTTTTCAGGCCAGAGAAGAGAGCTCTGGCTGCATACAACTGGCAAATGTCAAAAAAGAATAAACTCCTGCAAAGATAGATTAGAAAGTGAGCCTTAATGACAAATAGAAACAATACTTGTAAGAAAACAAAAGCAAAACAAAAAAACCCAACAATCCCAGGCTCCCATCACACTAAACAATAACTAAGCATTACTGTATTTGTTTGCATACAAGCTGTGCCCACTGAGCTAAAAGAAGTGTTCAGAAAATGCCAATAAAATCTGGTAGGGGGCAGACCCAGAGCCCTGAGAGCTTTCTGGCTCCCATCATCACCTAATTAATCGATCTCCTCCTAGAATGAACACACACATCCTCACCAGCCCTGTGTGCAAATGAGAGCAGCTCGAGGAGATCCAGATGGCTCTTCTTCTCTCCCGGTGGGGCTGGGGTGGTTGGCCAGGCTGTGAGGGCTCCTGGTGCCCAGGTGAGAACACTGCTGGGTTGGAGTGAGGCTGCAGCCCTGGCACTGCTGCTGCTGCTGCTGCTGAGACCAAGAGAGCTCAGGCCAAGCCCCTGCAGACCCCACCTTTCCCCTCTGCACCACAGTCAGCACTGGCCATGCTGGCTTGGCAGAGCAAAGGAAAAAGGCAGGAGTGCTGGGAATGCACAGAAGGCTGGAAGATGAACCTGCATAAGAGTTGGCTGTTGGGAAGGGGACTTCTCATGCAACAGAAATGAAGGTCCATGAAGCAGAGTGGTTACATCAGCTTCTGAGAGCCTGTTCCTGGTGTGTCCTCATCGACATCCCTGTCAGAGCTCTGTGAGGACACACTGGCAGCCTGTGCATGCTAGAGAGGGCCATGCCCAGGCTGAGTGCTGGCTGTGGACATTTGTATGGAGAGTAGGGCAGAGGGGAAGTCACCCTCTAAAGTGATACACAGTAGTAACACGAGCCATGTGGAAACAGCTGCTCCTGCTGAAGGCCCAGAGTCACAACGCCAAGCAAACGGGGACACACCCATTGCACAATTCTCTGGCTCAGACCTGGGCACAGGCTCAGAGCAGCCCGTGGTGCCAGGATGAACTCGGTGTCCTGGAGGCAGGAAATGGCTCAAATTAACTGTCTGTAAAGCGTAGGCTCTGTATAGAGAAAGAATATCCCACTGCAGTTTTCCACCAGCACAGGAACTTAATCCAGATTTCTCCAGAGAGAAAAATATTCCTGTTTTCCCATCCGTGCTGTCAGGTATAGCATACTGAAGATTTGTTTGCCTAGGAGATGCTGTATATTTTGCATATGTAAGTGCCATGCATCAGCGAGAGCTGCTTTTATTGTAACAAAAAAATTTACATGTATTTTCCTTTCTTACTTTC
>VZSR01003807.1:658943-768986 GCA_013398615.1 Brachypodius melanocephalos | reverse complement strand
CTCCTCTCCTCTCCTCTCCTCTCCTCTCCTCTCCTCTCCCACCATTTGGGGACTCCTGGATACATTACTGGCCTTTAGCACTATCCACAGCCACTGTTGTCATTTCCCATCTCCACGCAGGTGATTTGGCTCCAAGACAGAACATCTTGATTAACGTGGCTGCCTTCCAGCTGCACCCTGTCCTCTTCACCCAGCTGAGAGGTGAGCATGAGTAGCAGTAGATGGCCTGACTCACTGAGATGGATGGTCTCCCCAGGCATCCCTCATCCTTCCCACAGCCTCTGTGTGCCCTTGGTTTCCCAGTGAATCCAGGGTGATTGCACCCACAGCCAATGCACACAGAATTGGGTACTTCTCTGCTCCCTCCTGGCAAACCTGATAGCCCCTGTTGGTGCCAGCCTGGTGCCAGCAGCGGTCAGCACTGATGCAGGGTTTGCTCGCTCGTTGGATGCACAGTTGCACCTCCAGGTACAGCCCCAGACTGCCCCAGTTCTTTCCAGGTGGCTGACGGCCAGGGAGAGGCCAGTTTTCCCTTCAGGCATCCGATGAGATTGCAGGGTTTGGCAGCAGCGACCTTGGGCGTGGAGCTTAGGAAAGGCGAGGCGCGGTGTGCCTTCCTACATCCTCGCTGGGTGCTGCACCTGGAAATGGGAATTGAGGCAGGAAGCCTTTCCCCTGCCATTTCACATGTCTCAGCAACATGTGAAGGACACTGCTTGTCATTGCAGGAGCTGACAGTGGAGCTGGGAGTTAACAGAGGTCAGGCAGAGGAAGGGAGGTGATAGTTATCTGACCTGATTCCAATCTGGAAATAGAATCATCTGGTTTATTCCTCTTCGCAATCTGCCCAAATCAGATTGGTCTAATGCAAAGCACTAGCTGGGTGGTGGATCTCCCTTAATTTCAGATTTTAGTAAGAAAAACAAAAAGCTACAAATATATACGAAAAGGAGATTTTTAGGTATGTGTCTGATATAGCTATGTCAGTGACCTGTATCACACACACTGTTGTGACCTATGGCAGAAAGCTGCTGGCAGCTTTTCAGTGTCTGCCTACAGATTTGGACTTTGACTCAATCTACCATTTAGCTCAGGACCATAATTTCACTGCCTTGAATATGCTGCAAACCAGACCTTCTCTGAAGTGTGTCAGTGCAGCCTGGGGCAATGGCCTTACATGAAGAGTTGTGTGATGCTATGGAGAACCTTATGGATTTTGGAGCATCCAAAAGGGCTCTGAAACATGGGCTTCACACACAGAAGGATGTCATGGGCTCCATTAGGGCTGTGGACCTTCCAGGTGTTCCTGTGAACACAGCCTGGGTTTTCAAGGCAGCAGATTTGCTGCCACCCCATGGCATTGCACTGGACAGGTCCTCCTTGGTCCCACAGATGTTCTTGTCACCCATTGTTTGTTTTAAGCATTTTGACTCCAAGTTGTAAGCACTAGCATGATGTATGGTAGCCAAACAGCCACAGCCTTGACATACTTCTGAGCCAGAAACAGCAGTGGCAGCAGAATGATCTACAGTCCTTTTGCAGCAGCTATGCAAGGAGAAAAGGACTGCCAGAGCTCTGCCCTGCCTTTCCTTTTGGCTTCAGAGCACCCTGAAGCTGCAGTTCATGTGCTTCTCTGACTATAAGTAATTTCTAAAGAGGAAAATTGAACCCAGGAGTCTGAATCTTGATCCATTTGTGTAACAGGCAGGAATGCTCACATCTGGATCTGAATCTTGGTCCATTAGGGTCACAGCCAGGAGCCCCCACATCTGGAATGGCCTGGATGCATTTCTTTTCTTTGCCATACAAGCACGATCTTTCTGGGGAGCTGGTAATCCAAACACCAGCCCTTAGAGAGGTTCAGACACGAAGACCTGACCCCAGGCCATCCCGCTGAGCCCCAGACAGAGAGGAGGCACCACCAGCCAGAAAATTCCCATCCCCGCCACCTGCCCTTGGGCGCCTTTCGCTGTGGAGACCGCCCTGCTCACAAAGCTTATTCTGACATGTTGGGGTTTGGACTTGGTAACAAAGGGCCTGTGTGTGCATCTTATTATGTTTTCTTATTTATTTTCTGAGATGAGTGTTTGGGGCTCAGGCCAATGCTAAAGATCTGGGCTGACCTCTCCTCCCCAATCAGGAGCTGTCTTCTTGTGCGATCACTGTCTGCTGAGGCACCAGGCAGGGCTTCTCACCAGCTGAGAAACAGCTCCACAGGATCATTGTTCATCTCCAGGACCCCTCCACAGGACTGGGGAAGGGACAGCATTCACAGTGAAAGGGTATACGAGGCAATAAATTTCTGTGCATGTGGAAGATGCCAAGTTAAATCTGAGGCATTTGGAAAACCACAAGAATACTCCAAGGCCATGAACATTATTCCTGCTATATAATAAGAAAAACAGAAGATTCAACAGACCATAAAATGAAGGAAAAAAAATCATGTTTTCTTGCCTCAGGAGGGTTTGAACATTCAGGGCTTCTGCTGCTGCTACCACCACCATTAAGGATTTTTCATTCAGTTCAGGGGCAAAGCTTAGGTGAACGATGTCTCAAGGGCATTTAACCCTCCGAGTGCTTCACAGCATTAATTAATAGAGCTGGGCAAATAATTTGCAGTAGATTATCCAATGAATTCAGCGCCTGTCTCTGCTTGCAGAGAGCTAGTTTGTGCCCTGCTTTTGCTCTGCTGAGCAGAAAAATAATTCTCTTTTCTTCAGAAATGCTCAGCCTACATGTTATTTTGGGTTTGGTGGGGAGGGCAGACCCTTCCATCCAGGTGTTTGCCCTGTACAGGTAAGCAAAGTGAGGGCAAAGATGTTGTTTTGCTCTCCTCACTTTTAGGGTCAAACTAGGAGCTGCAGAAAAATGATTCTGCTGCTGGCCTCAGCAGGGGCCAGGCAGTGCCCCAGTGGGTGTCCCTGTCTGGCTCCTCCTGGGCTTATGCTTGTCACTGGCTCCTGCCTGTGCCTTCAGGCATTGAACCATCTCCACACTGCACTGCTCTGACTGAAATGAGCTCTCCTGGTGACAGGACTATGCTGCTGCAAGTGGGTCTGTCCACATGTCTCACCAGCAATCTTCTGCCTGCCAGGGATCATCCTGTCTCCAAGTGAAAAACAGTGAGGCATAATAAAGCAAGCATAGTGAACACAAATAGCTAATAAATAAGCACATCAATGTTCTTAAAAATTGTATATTGTTTCTGATTTTTAGCCGGGAATTGTATGAAAATAAAAAGCGCCAGTTGTTTTCTGCAGATATTTCTATGCACGTAGGTGTTTGTGAATGTGTTTGTGTGTGTACAGACCTGTGCATGTCCCTTGGGAGTCTGTGAAGCTGCTGCTGTGCTGGAATAAAACTTTGCAGAGAGAGGAAGAGAACAAAGGTGACTGTGATGATAAATTTTATCTGCATTTCAGGACAACTGTGTACAGATAGGGAGACCCAGTCTAAAAAGCCCATAAGGGATTTGATGGAGAGAAAAGCCATAGAACGAGCTCAGCTTCCAGCACTCTTCAGAGAAGCCATGTGAGGCAGTGGGAGGAAGGCCTTATCCGTTTTTTCCCAGGGATGAGGAAAGCTTTGTTTCCAGCTGATATATTCCTATTCACCAGTTTTGAAAAACTATGAGAAATAGCTGTGTAGGAAAAAATTTTCATGGAAGGAACAGGTAAGCATAGATGTGCATTCTCCATCCACAGATGATTCCAAACCTCAGCTAGAACAGGCTATGAGGGCTTGGTCTAGCCTTCAAGTCCTGCTTGTCCTTGGGTGTTGCACAGAGACCTCCAAAAGTCTCTTGTCACCTAAACCACTCTGTGTTCCTATGAAACCAGGCTTCATTTGTAGCATTGTCTGTGCAGCTGCATGCTCAGCTCAGGGAGGGAAGGATCTTACAGCAGTTGATGGTGAAACGTTTGATCAAAGTTTGGTGGAAAGGCATGGTCACAGTAGAAGGCTAATATTGCTGCCAAGCAGGGAAAATCATGTAGGATGAACTTACCAGGAGCTGACAAAATCATCCAAAAAACCAGATGTTGCTGTTGTGGAGGATTTTAATTTATTACAAGTTTCTCGAGAATGGAAGTGGGGCAGCCTAAAAGCTTTTAGAAGTCATAGGTGGCCATTTCTTATTCAGAAAGTTGTGGTAAACAAAACAGGGAATCTATTCTAGATGTAGTGAATGAAGATTAATAAGGAGCACATTAATTGTAAAAGGGAGACCAGGTAAATTATTCCATAGAAGGATTATTTACTGGCAAATAGTGTCAAGAAAGCTGGTGCATTAAGGTGTCTTTTATATGCACAAACAAAGAAAAATTCACTTCCATGCAGTAAACACAACTACAAGCTTGAAGTGGAGAAGGGATAGATGAGATAATACTTTGGTAAATTACTTTGGATTTCTATTTGGCTGAGGCTGCTGCACTTTATCCTAAAACCTTTGAAGTATTTTCTGTATTAAACTGAGAGCCACTTCTGATTTGTGAACACCTGAAAAAGATAGATGAGATACCAAAAAACCGGAAAAGGGGTTTTCTTTTTATTATCCTTCTGGTAATAACAACAGGAGAAGAAAGAGGATACAGACCAGTCATCTTCAACTTCTTAAAGAACATTGGAAGAAATAAAGAAACTTCTGAAAGACTTCTGCAAACTTAAGAGTTAACAAGATCCATACAAGTCTACAAGGACTTGTCAACGTTGATCTAGTGCTCTTCATTCCCCAAAAATCCTGCTGCCAGACAGGCCCAGGATCCCACATCCTCTTCTGTTCCTGACTTTGGCCCCAGCCTGCAGGAGAGTAAAAGCAAGTCACATTCTGCTCTTCCCTTTGTCTTCCAAAGGAAACCAATATGTGCCACAGCAAAGGTAGCTTCTCTGTAGTGCCATGGCACTGTTCCTACATCCAATATGAAAGAATCCTGCTGCGAGAAATTCAAGTCCCTAAATAATGGTCTTTATGATCTCCAAAATTCTACTTGCTTGTCAGTCCCCTTATTCCTTATCCTGAAATAGTCTATGTGAATTAAAGGGTCTAACGTGAATACACAAAATACACATCTTGTCCATTTTCTTTGGTACCATTTGGATTGAGGGATAATATACTCTGTGTGTTCAAGTCAGAGAAACCACAGAGCATAGTGAACTGAGAAACTTAGAAAGGACAGCTATAGTAATTTCAATAATGAGAAACAACTTGCAACCTTATGTAAGGACTTTGCTCTGCAGGTCAGCTAGCACCTTCCATTCCCACTGAGATTGATCGAGTGGTAGGACGTAAATGCCAAGAAAAGAGAAAACTAGCCATGGAAAATCAGACCTCTGAAAGGAAGAGCTGAGTTGAACAGTGTGGATTTCATCATCAAAGGCAACAACAACATTTACAACATTTACTGTGCAAGAAAATCTTTACACTGAAAAATCAGTATCAATGTGGGTTACTAAGTGTGCAATACTGCTGGAAATAATACCTTGGTGTTATTTACTGAGGACTACAGCACACACTGAAGTTAGTTGATTGCACCTACCTTGGTTAAAAGAAAAGAAATTATGCTGGCTTGTATACTTCCAATATAATGTGCAAAGACCTCTAGGGAATTGAGTATGGCTGCCAAGGGCTCAGAGAAAATTGTGATGCAGAGCTGAGATGAACAATAAACCCGGCTTTATTACAGGCCACAGGACAAAGCCTCTGTCCTCAAGAACTGTAAACAAGCTGGGGCAGAACAATTTCATGGGACAAAGTGAGGGGTTCTGGGCTGGCAGGAGGGGTGGGAGGTCATGGGCTGGGGTGGCTGCTGTGTGACAAGGGATTCACACTGGGCTGTGACCAGCCCTGCAGCCCAAGAGGGGCACTTCCACCCCTGGTGCCTGCCTTAATGTCTCCCTGCTCCTTCTCCTGCTTTCAGCTTCAAAGCTGGTAGAGGCAGAGCAGCAGGTGGGCAGTCCTGTGTTTTAATCCTGCCAGGGAAAGAGAAAGCTCTTACATTTCTCAAAGTCATTCTGTAAAGACACAGTCAAAAGAACGAGTCACAGCAGACAAATACAGGATACGCAATAGATTTGGATTTACTAAGTCCTTTGATGCCACTCCTCTCATGATGCAACTTTGCACATAAAGAGCAGCCCAGATCGGGTTTGCACAGACAGAAATGAGTCAGTGCATATTGCCAGCTGGGATGAAGGGAAACATCCATGAATGGTACAGTCCCAGTATAGCCAGCTGCAGGGAGGTATCTGTCAGGATACTGCAACTGAAGAGATATGTGTGAGGGAAAATTTGGAGGTTAGATCTGGAATACACAAAAATCTGTGAGAGACTTTGCTTTAGTTTGAGTGCACTTCTGATCTTTATTCAAAGCATGTATTAATGACCCATGGAGTTAATTAATTGCATGTTAACAAATGTACAGATGATGCCTAACTGGACAATATAAAAATTGCTGATAAAACCAGGGAATTACAAGAATTCAGAAAGGAGCAAAATTACACTATAGATGGGAGACAAGTAAATTTAAAAACAACAATGCAAATGTTTAGCCACACTGTAGTATGGAATATAGAGATGCTGGGTTCTGGAGTGAAAATAACCTGAAAATGTAATGGTTCACCAGGTGCTTTTACCACTTAGGTTTATTTAACAGTTGGACTCGATGATCTTAGAGGTCTTTTTCAACCTTAACAAGTCTATGATTTTGTGATTGTTATTGCAACTTTTGTTTCAGACTTGGGAGAGGGAAGGCGAGGTTTTATCTCAGCAGAGCCTGGGCCTGGCATGGAACATTCTGCCCAGATGTGAGGGCATCTCTGTGGGTGCATGGACAGATAGAAGTGAGCCCACAAAGCCACACCACTGTTCAGGGAAGAGAGTGGTGCTCCAGCACCTCCTTCCCACAAACTGCCTGCAGAACCTATTAAGCCAAAACTTTTCCATATGACTACATTCAGGTTTGGGTTCTATCTTGAATCCTTGGAGTCTTCTGTGTCTTCAGCATAAAACTTCTAGACTTGATTTCACACATGTCTGCTCATATTCCTGCACTTGAGAGTGAAATATTTAATGTACTTCTAGAAAAAAGTCCTTTCATTAACTTGTTCCTCATCACAGGCAGGTAATTTTCATTGGCATTTCTCTTTGCCTAAGGAAGAGAGGTTGCTTTGTACTTTGCCATCTCTATTGAGCTTCATATGCCTCTTCAGTGAAGAACAGAATCCTGAGGCCATATGAAGTTTCTCTGTGTCCACAGTGCTGATGACTCCCAGCTGGGATGCAGTCTCAAAATTCTGCTGGATTTGGTAGCACTTTGGAGCTATTTTATCCTTTGTAGTGGCTGAAAGTGAGTCTGCAAGCATCTCATAACCCAGCAAGCATGTTTGGAACTGTCTTTCTTCTGACACAGAACATGGGGTAATGATAAAGCTTTCTCTATTTTATCTCCCCATTCTCCAGTTGGATATCTCCTTGCCTAGCTCTGAGCTATAAATCTGGAAATCTGAAAAAATATTGGAAGTTATGGAAATAAAGTTGAATTGTAGAAAAATTTAGTATAAATCCAGAAAGTACAATCATTGCATTTTTACCTTATCAGACAGTTCTACCAAATTATATTCTTACTAACCTCCAGATTGTTAGACCTAGACTAGTATGGAAATATAAATGTACTCTAGCCAAAGGAACAGACTGGATGATAAGCTTTTAGTTCTCTAACATCCATGATAATAGTCTGATAGCAAGAAATCTCTTAGAATCTAAACTGTTACATTAAAGTCTTGGGTTTCATGTGTAACCACAAGGATCCAGGAATAGAGTTTATTACAAGTATTGCACCCAAGACATTTGGATATAAAAGAGACAAATCTAGAGAAAAAAGAGACAAAATAAAGAAAATACAGTTTTCTGATGGACTGCTGGAGTGTCAGTTTGATTGTCAGGGAGGGCAAATTGATTTCCTCACTATTCAGAATGGCAGAAACAAACAGGAACATCTTAGTGTACCAAACACTCCTGAGAGCACTGAATGAGGATGGGTAGGACTTTCTCTTTTTGCTGCCTTCAGGAATTAGTGAGGACACTTGCCTACGTAGAGCCAGGCTGTGGATTTCCTCACTGATAACACGGGCATCCTGCTGCGTAAGTGCTGCCGGACCAGGGCTCTGGGCTGCTCCTCCCATTGGCAGCTCTCAGAATTAATGGGTTATTTCCGGAGAGGCATATTCTGTCAGCAGCTCACACCGATTACAGTAATAATAATATTAATAACAACAATAACAACAATAACAAAACCAATAATATCATCGCCTTTTCCCATGGCTTCTGCCTCAAGCCAGTGACTACAATCTTCCTAGTGAAGTTGTCACAAGGCAGTGACTGCAGATGTCAGCTCTGTGAGTTGTGGGGGTACAGACCATCACCCCCTCTGCTTCAAACACACTGACAGGCTGAGGGCAGTGTGCTTGCCCAGGACTGCTACAGAAAGGGAGGAAAAACATTGCTGAGGCAGCTTTCAGAGCTGGATAGGGAACCAGGTCACTTCACTTCTGGCAGCTTATAAAAGTGAGAGAGGAAGTCTGCAGTGTACACTGATGTGAGGTGGAGGGAGAAACAGGAGTGAGAGAGGACAAGAGAAATGTGCACACACACATACAAATAGGAGAAAAAGGAAGAGCCCTAATAATGGAGTGCATAAGACATCTTCATATTAAAGAGGGCTGAAGTAATTTCAGATTTAGGTCAGACAGCAAGCACCTGTCGGCAGTGCTGAAGTGTGTATTATTTTTATGCAGCTTTGCAGCCACATCTTCTTGCCTGTCTATAAGTACTGGCATCATGAAGTCTCTGAATACTGAGGATTACAAACTCTTGGAATGTGATAGCAACGAATTCACACCAATGCCTATAAGAGCACTGCACTGGGAAGAAATTACCTGATGGTTTGACTCCTCAGGGGCTGGGGAAGGTGATAGGTATTGGTGAGCCTGGCACACAGGCGTGGGGAAGGGGTAAGCCTGGCCAGAGGTGACATCTGGCTGCATCAGCTCTTATATCTTGGTGGAGAGGGAGTAACTCTTGCTGTACTGGAGCAGGGCCATGTCCACCTCAGGCAGCATCCTGCCAGTGACCGGAGCTGGTGCCGGATGCTCCAGAGGAAGGTGACGCCCTCCCCTCTCACCTCGGATGATGAACGCGGATGATGATTACACAATCCTACTCGGGGGAAGGGGGGCAGACAGTGACTTCAGCCCATGCTGAGCTTCCAGCCTGGAACATGGAGATTAATGGCTGTCCCAGTCAGCATAACTGGAAAGTGCCTTTTTACTGCAGGAATATTTAACCTTTTCCTGAATCTCATCACAGTTATTGTCTTTCTCCTTGCCTCCACCAAGTCAGGGTCTCGGCAAGGATGTAGGATGTCAGAGTTACTACAGTGCATCACACCAGGGCATATTTGATGGGCCAATGCCCAAAAACACACGGGTTCCCCCAAGTGCAGTGGTGTGCACTGGTGTGCCTGGCTGCAATGTGGACAGGAGAGGGTGGCTGTGTTGGGAGCTTGGCACTTTGGGTCAGCCAGCCTGAGCCTGAGCTCTGGGCAGGTCTGGTCTCTGTGATCATTTTTTTAACATGTATTGGTTGAGGGGCAAACAGAGAGGAGAAGAAGGTGAAAGATCAGTGTGATTCAAGAAATAAGGAGCAGTGCCTTATAGGCTCTGCCCTACAGTGGCAGGTAGCTTTCTCCTGTTTCTGGTTCAGCACCTTGTGCTGTTGTCTTAAAAATATATAGAAAATACTAAACTGGGCAATATATTTTCCAGTGCAATTGTTATTCTTGTGCCTCTTTTAGGAGAGTAAGAAATCAATATGCAGCATCTTTTCTGCCTACTTGCTTCCAAATGACAGTTATGTGCTTTTCCTCTGGGGAGCAACCACGTGAAATGTAAGTACTTGGCAACCAGGGCTGCACCCAGAACAGTTTATCATTTACCTGCCACAGGTTACACATTGTAAAATGATGGAACTAAGCCCCACGTTAACGTTTAACCAGGTATTAACTCCACCCTGGCAGCACTTGGATATCATCTCTTGAACAGATTTGCAGGTGCCCAGAATTTCTGAACAGCTCTTGTATTCTCACAGTAGCGCATGAATATCCAGGAGGAGAAGGGAATACATCCATCTATGCAAGGCACAGGATTAAGGGCGTAAAAATTTAGCAACACCAAAGTGCACTTTCAAAACTAAATATTAAATTCAACACTAAAAATGTCACAGTATCCTCTACAGGAAGAATCCTGCAAGAAGAATCCTTTTCAAAGAAGTTTCATAGTAATGTAGATTACAATAGAAGCTTTTTTTTCAGAAATACTGCCCTGCTGACCAACAGCACCAGCCCAGCAGGTCAGCACCAGGCCCAGGTCAGCATCAACCCAACCTGGCAGGGACTTCTGCTTCAGTCCAGTATACTCTTAGTTTCCAAGCACATAGTGGCTACTACTCTTTTGGGTTACAGCCAGAAATGGAAATCAAATAAGCTTGTGTGAGTGGCTGTTCTTCAGGTATTCTTCAAGTCCTGACTTCAACCAAGATGTACAAGATCACGAGGTTGACTGCTGTGATTTCTGGTGCAACCTCACAGATTTAAGCATATTTGAATAATTCAGTAATGTTTGGTCCACCACACCTGGGTGCTCATCCTCTGAGAATATGAATCTTTTTATGCACTCACTACTTGCTACACTGATATACTTTCTCTGAACATATTTAATGCAACAAGAGCTGTATCCTCTGCAGAAAGCTCTAGTCTTTCATGGGAACTCTTCCAGACTAGATCCCATCTAATCATATTCAGTCCATGAGTAAGCATTTTCTGGGTCAATTCCATATTGTTTTTTAACTTTTGGCACTCTGAAATTTAATGCTTTATCCCTGTTGCTTCATTCTCTCTGACTATTTTGGTATCTGTATGATTCCACTAACCCTGAACACCCCCTGCCCATAAGCAGGACAGCAAACAGAGTTATCTTTCCATACTTTTTGCTGGTATCAGGACAATATCAGATGTTAGAGTGGATTTTGGATAAAATTAATATGCTTTTCACCTGGGGAGGAGCATAAGAGGGTTTTCTTTACATATCACTAAGTTAAATGGAGGCTGGGAAAGTTAATATTTTAACTGCAGTTCTGGATCAAGGCTATCTGAGACCAGCTGGCATGGGGTCTTTCATTTGTAAAATGCATGTAACTCACTGTTGCTGCTTGTCAGGAATTTTGTGGGGGAAAAAAATTATTAAGAATAAGTGTGTTCAGAGTTGAAAGAGGATACTTAAAGAAGATGCAATTTTCAAAACTTTGGCTCAACTTGAGATGAACTATTTTAGAGACTGAAAATTTTCAGCCCCAGCCCTCAGTCTGGATTTGAAGGAAAAGTCCAGAGCACGCTGACTTGGCTAAATACAGAAAGCTACAGTGAGCACAGGGATCTGTCTATGCCTCAACACAGCCCAAAGATGCTGTAAGCAGCCAGGCAGACAATGAGAGCTGATTTTGTGAACCATGCAGAGCTCACAGGCAGGGAGCAAAGAGGAGAATGAAAGCTGTGACCAAGCGGGAGAGGAGCAGCAGTGGTGGCAGCCCTGCTGAGGGTAGATTGTAACAGGTGATTCAGAAACCAGTTGTGCTTTCAACAGCTGCTCTGCCTGCTGTACCAACCAAGCACAGCCCTGAAACTGCACAGCTTTTGGACCTGAGCCGTGCACTGAGCTCTGCAGCTTCAACAAGACAGGATGAGGAGAGTGGGTACCTACTGAACATGTCCAGGAGGTAAGTGCTCCATGGAGATGCAGCTCTCCTGCCCCAGCCCTGTGCTGGGGCTGGGGGCAGACAGCAGCCCAGAGGAGTGACAGCTCCCTCTCCCAGCATGATACCTCTTTATTGGTGCCAGCTGAGTCCTGAAATCTCTGCTTTGGAGAGATGAAACACATGCTCATATATTGAGATGGGATGGCTCTAGGGCACAGCCACACTTGGCTCTGTTTATTTCATTGTCTTTCGTTTATTCTTTGGTGTTCCCCCTACCAGAAATATAATAATAATCAGAGAGACAGATTAAACAAACAGGAGCCTCTGCCTAAAGTTTCAATAAAAATTGAGCTTAACCATCTACTAAGATCAAACAAACAAAAAAGCCTCTAAATTAATTTTCCTTTTTGTCTTCTCTTCTATTTAATTTAATTTAAAATATTCTGGGTCCAGAAGTAAAGCTATCAAAATCCTTTGGAAAATATGTGCATTTCCAGCTCAACTAGAAAGAAGTTTGCAGTCCTGTGTGAGGGCTCATGTTTTTGTTGCATGCAACCTGTTTTTGCAGTTACAAAGAGATGTTAGTATCTTGGTACCACAAGTGCTTGAATCAGCAGAATTTCTGAAGCTCCCAAAGTCTGTCTATTCTTGTAGGTTTAAAACCTCCCAAGCCCAACAAAATGAAACAATGAAAACAGAAGTGGCAGAGTCACTACTCCAAGAAGGGATGCAGGAGTCTCCTGAGTCCTAGCATGTTCTGGCATGTCAAGCTGTTGTTAAACTGTGCACCCATTCCCGTCCAATGAGTTTGTTTAGTGACTCTCCATCCTTACTTGGTAAAATGTATGAAAGCAAATTTATTTTGATCACCAGCAAAATAAGACCTGCCTGACAACAAATAGCAGTAGCAGAAATTTGTCCAGCAAAATTCACTAGCTCCTGTGGCATCCTCAACACAAAGTCAGAAATTAGTGGTCAGAGGATAGGTAGAGCCATGGCATGTTTTCTCAGCATCATGTACCTGTGTCATTTGTCCCTTCCCAGTCACTTGGACATCCCAGCCTTTCCTTTCTGGCAGTACTGATGTCCTTCAGGAAGGTGGCTGTTAGAGGATGATATAGCATCATGAACAATGCAAGGTCTTCTTGTCTCCATCCTCCATTGCTTAAGTCCTGTTATTAGAGCTGTTTTAAATAATTCAAATAAAGACTTTAACTGCTCAAAGCTGTATTCACATTTTCCATCACTGAAATGCTATGGGGCAGTGAAAGGCATTTCAAGGAATGCAATACCCCGAGATGTCTCTAGGCAATAAATTATCCTCTCCCCACTCCCCCTCCCCACTCATTTCATTTAGAAGTGAAGGGTGCTGAGTTTTATTAGGCCCCCTCTTGTCATCACAGCCTGTGATTTGCAGTCCCAGGGCTAGACTTCTCTTCCCTTTTTTCTCCCAAGCACCACGAGATCATGTTACATTAGACTGCGAGGTCTGCCGGGTCACAGCCCCGGTCACTGTCACCCACTTCCCATTTCCTGCAAAATCCATACGTGGGAACATTTTCCCTTCATCTTTGTGAACAAAGAAAAAAAAATTAAAATCAATGGTCTGAGGGTTTGCCCGTGCAAAGGTTGGTAAACAAACACACTTGATGTATTCGCGTGTGTATTGATGTGCAAGGCTCTACCTATGAGCCCCATGGAAAGAAAACCTGAAAAAGAAAGGAGGGAAAGCAGTTAAATCTGGGTATCTGGAAAACACATTTCCCACTCTTGTACCACTTGTCACCGCCTTTCAAGCAAGCCATCACCCTGACAGAAATGTATCTCTGTTCAGCAGCATCCCCCTCATTGCCTGGGAGCACAGCAAGTCGGCCCAGCTGCCTCCCCAGGATTTGCCAATTATCAAGCTCAAAGCAGAGTAAAACAAACAATGATACAAGCATCAGTGTCAGCAAGGAAGCAGAGTACATGCTTTCCAAAAAGATTTATGGTGTGAAACCCAGAGGGTTCCAGGATGATTCTCGGAGGGTAGCATTTATGTCCATATCCTTGCATGCAAATGAGTTGATATTGTGTTTATTTACACTGTCAGATGGCACATGCACCCAGACCTCCAACCTGTGCATACCAGCACAGCTGGGCAGCCAAAGAGCCAGGAGCCACCCCAGCTTGTATGCCAGTCCCTGAGGAGCACCTTGTGGGGCCAGCAGAGGGACCAAACAGAGTCTTTACCTCCTTCCCTGAGCAAACACCTCTGGTTGTGGAAACTCTGGTGAGGGACAAAAAGGAACTTAGAACTGGTTTGAAATCTCAAACAGTTTTGCTCCCAAGTGACTTAACCAGCAAGTTACAAATTACAGTTGCTGCAGAGGGATTGTCAAGGATATCACTGCAGTTTGAGTTCTGGAAAACAAAGATGGTTCTCCTCAGGGGAGTGGGAGAACCAAATAATTTTCTTTCTTCTGTGTCTTGTATTAAACTCTTGTGAGCAGCCTCTCTTCTTTGCTAACATAGCCCACAGCCAGAGCTGAAATAGAGGGCTGACTTTATCAGACTCTGCAGGTTGCCTCCTTCTCTTTTATGGAATCAGTAACAGGAAGGAATTTTCTTTCTTATCTAGGAAGTGAACCTAAAATTGCTTATCCTCAGGCTCCTGGTTTAGCTGAATGGTATTTGCCAGTAATAAACAGCAATTGTTAGCTGTAGGAGAATGGGGCCCCTTACCCTGGTACAGCAATGGATATGACTGGGCCAGCATCTGGAGTGAAGGGATGGGAGGCACAGCTATCTTTTATGAATTATTAGCAGCACAAAGAGGGGATACAATGGAGATTGAACCATGTGTTTACCCAGTGTCTGAGACCAAACCAAGACAGTGTGGACCTTCAATACAGTGATGCTGTGGTTTTGAATGTTTAGCATTTACAGTGAAAGTCATACTATATTACGTATTTTTCTAAAAGGCTCATCTTCCTGAAAGATGCCTCTCCTGAAACAGAGACACCAGACTTCTTTTTGAAGGTAAGCTTCCAAGCTGTAGGACCAAAGAGAAATTTGAATACACGAATCTTGAAGGTTCTTCAAGTATATCAAGTGTAGAAGTGTGTACTGTGTATGAGGACAGCCATGAGAAATCCTGAAGTATTCAAAAAGGACAAGGAATGAGATGAAGCAAAACCAAGGAAGTTGCCTGGAAGGAAGCTATGTGGAGCTTCAAGGGGAAAGACAAAGGGGACTTGACCTAACCCCATGGTGCCAGAGAGAGTCTGGGAGATTCACATGGGGAATGATGTCTGAGGAAAAGGTGGTGCTGGTAGAGACAATCTGTGTGAAGTATTTCCAATGCAAATAGCAAAAAATGGTGAAGAGCAAAACAAGAGTTAATGGTTTTCTGGGCAAGAGACAGTAAGCGCAGGAAGGAAAGCAAATAAAGGGTTGGAAAGGAAGAAAATACCCAACAGTTTCCAGTAGCAAGTCAGGGTGATGAAAAGGGAGGAGAGAGAGGAATAACATCTGACAGTGGAGATGCAAAAGGAAGTGGCTGGGAAGTCAACATCAGTGAGAGAGGCAAGTGGAGCATTACATGAACAGCATTCAATGCCTGTCACTCTGGCTCTGCATGGCTCAAATGAGAGACAAAGGAACAGCCAGAAATGTTGAGTTCAATACAGATGGAGAAACATTGATAGGGAAGTAAGTTGGATGACACAGGGTTGTGTCTGCAGCTCAAGGTGTAACTGAAGTCATCTCAGAAAAGGTAGGGAGATGAAAGAGGATCACAAGCCAAGCTGACAATAAACTCAAAAAGCAGAAGCAAAGATGGTGCCAGGCAAGAAGAAGCAAAAAGAAGACGTGATCACAGAGAATGTAAAGAGCTCAGAAGGTGAAACCCAGGTGTCTAGAAATGAAATACTGAGATTAATGGCAAAAACCCCTCATTCTTTCAGACATATCTGTTGCACAATATCAGAGCAGCGTTCCCTCACTACATGCAGTCTCCAAACCCAGGGGATTTGGTTTCAATGGCAGACACTTGGTGTGCTGCTCCAACATTAACTGCAGGGTTAAAAAAAAGTCAAAATTGATGGAAGAATTCTGGTCTGGGACTCAGCTGAGAAAAACAGGTTGGCATAGCTCAATTTCACAGTGTGAGGAAACTGTAGCTTTTCTCCTGTGGGGTGTGGAGGCAGGTAAGAGGGTGCCTGATCCCTGTCTGGAAGAACAGGGCCTCTGTTAGTAGTGCAGTAATATTTACAAGGAGTCTCAGATATCACAGTATGGCAGGTAGAAAAAAAAAGCAAAGGGGGCGCGAGTAGACACTGAGAAAGCACAGTAATACTTCAGATTGTGTGGCACTCTTAAGAAGCAGCAGAGCTTTATCCAGCTTCATGAATGATCCCTGTGGGTCCCTTCTAACTCAAATATTCTGTGGTATGTGTGTGAAAGCTTTTATCTTTTGAATCTGTGTACCCATGGTAAGCCACTTGCATTTGTCCAACAAACTATCACGTAATTAGACTTACCCTTGACCCTCTCTGACTAGGATCTACCAGCAGGTCTTTGAGACTGCTGCTCTGCCCTGCCTGGTCAGACCAAGCATCTTCTCACTCTCAGCCAGCCTCTGCTGCTGCTGCTCCTCAGCAGTCCTGTTGCGTCCAGTTCAGGGAGGAGGAAAAGGAGCTGACACACCAGAGAAGGGAGAAGTGGGGAAAGTGAAAATATTTTGTGGTCTCACAGGGTGAAAAACTTAGATTTACGGTTTTAGTATATAGTAATATATATGGGACAATATGGAGGACTTAAGTCCTTCTTCTTCATCTTCTTCTTCACGGTTCTGGGTGGTTTTCTCTTGTTGGGTGAAAAGGTCCGCATTGCAGACCTTTGGTTTTTGATTATTGGGTTAAAAGCATAAATAACTTAGGTGTTAGTTCACAACTAGACAATTTGTCCTTGAAAAGGCTTTGTAGAGATGGAGAGGCATCCGTTTTGCACCCTAGTTAGTTAGAGTGTAGCAGAACTCACAGTTTGTGAGGCTGTAATTTAGACAGGAATTAATAAACATCTAAGCCTGAGTGAGAACTTCATCTCTTGTGCTTTTAATCCCCACCCTGACAGAGAAAGAAGCCAGGACTATCACATTTGGGAAGGTTCCTTCAGAGCCCAGCTGTTAAAGCACAGGAAGCTCACCCCCAGGCCGTTCCTCTCCCTGCTGTTTGGGATTCTGAGCTGTCCCCTGCCTCTCCCACCCTTCAGGGGCTCTGGACAGGTGTGTGATGGGGATCACGGCCGTGGAGATCCACCACGTTGCAGGTGGGTTACCCTTCATGTGTGACTGCCTTCTTGTTTGTCACGCCCAACAAGCTAAACATGATAAAGCAGCAGGTGGGAGAGGTTTGAGTGCAGGCTGCAAACAAGCAGCAATGTATGGGGAGTTTAGTGGTGAGGAGCTGCCTCCTGGTGTGGCTGCTCTGCAGTGTTCAAGGGGCTTAAAGTTTGCTAGGAAATGTCTTTGGGAGCTACCAGCACCACACAGGTGATGGGCAGGTACCCCAGGGAAGAGCAGAGCCCTGTAGCAGGAGGTGTTGGCACCCTGGGCCACCACAGCTGTGTCACTGGCACAGCAAGTGGCTTTGCCTCGCTCTTCTTCATGGCAAGAAGCCAGCTTGCAGTAGGAGTTACAGCTCTCAGCAAGTTTTGTCTGGCTATCTGAGAGGAGGATTTATTCCAGGGTTTTGCTGCCTTTTCTGATGCAGTTTTCCTGCTCTGAGTATATGAAACATCTGAGGTGAGTCTGATTTCCCTGACAGTCCCATGGGGAATGAGGGGAAGCCTCAAGGAAAGGCAGAAAATTGAAGATTTAATGACATAGAGATGCTCTGCTCAGCCCCCTGCTCTCTGGTAAGATTAAAAGCTTGACCTGCTTCCTATGTATCTCATGGCTGGATTTTTGTTTTATTTGAACAGAGCAGTGCTGGCCCTGTAGGTCCTGTGGCTCTGTTTCTTCTGCTGGGAAATGCACTGTAGGGAGCAAGGGTTCACGAGCCAGGCCTCTCTGTGGGTCAGAGGGCAAAGAAATGGGGACAAAATACTTTTAAAAGTACACTTCAGAGCGGCACATGAAACATTAAAATCTGATTGAAAACCATGTACAGCTGTGTTTCCTCTTCCATACAAGCTAGCACTCAGGAGTCTCCAAAAAGTAGGACATAGGGAAAGAGTTTAGGCTGATAAACCAGCAGCAGACATATTTCTGAACAAATTTCCCCAAAATCCCTGTCAGTTTGGAGTGCCACTTCTTCAAATTTCACCTAATTTCTTTCTTATAATGAATTTTTTAAATATTAATCCTTCTTTAATTCTTTCCACTGCCCTGTAAAAGGCAAAGATGTTGTCTGAAAGAACTAGATTGAAATATTTGGGTGAGTGTTCCTATTTAGGTTTCTTAGTTTAGAATTCATATAAGACACCAGAATAACCAAAGCTGATAAACTTTCTGGCATGAAAACACAAAATTCCCTGACAAAGCACCCTCAAATATACTGTGTGTCTTTTGGACTGCATGTGGACATCCTCCTATCTCATGCAAAAGCTCCTTGTTGTGGCTTAAACTTACTTCTATCAAGTAAGTGATGTCTAAATTCCTTCACATATAACTACCCCTGAAGTGAAAGGGCATTTATAAAATTATAGGTGATCAAACTTATAAAAGCTCATAAGTGCATGAGTATTTAAAATTCTTTCATAAAGGCTTCTAAAAACTCTTACTTGAAGGTAATTTCTCCTCCTAAAATTAAATTTTAATGTCTTACAGCAAACAGGGCAAAATTTTACCACAAGGATAGAGTTTTGTTTGTTGTAGACTTTCACCCCAGATCAAACTGGGTTAATAAACTTCTGAAATATGTAATGAGCCTGTCCCAAGTTTACACTCTATATTGTTATCTGATATTAGCAAAATTAAACCCGTCTTCATTGGGAAATGTAGCCTGAGGTTTAATTTTTAAGCTGACCATGCAGCAATAGGCAGCCAAGTTGATGATATTACACAGAAACTGAGCCCCATGCTTGTGATTCAAAACATGCTGGGGCATTCACCTCTGAATTTAAAGTGAACTTTAAGCACTTATTTGGTGATTAAGGAGCAAACAAAGAGCACCAAAGAGATCACATATATGTTTTAAGTTACACATGCTTCAGTCAGTTGTTGGATTTTGGATCAAGTAAGCATGCCAGAGAATGAAATCCAATTGGGAAGATCTCCATGAATCCTTCAGTATCTTCTGTCTGCCTACTCTGGTGGCATTTTGAATATTCAGGTATAGATACAAGTATAAATATACATGAAATAATTAGATTTTTTTTCCGTATTTCCATTTAGGTTGACTCTAGTAACAGCTTGTGTCTTATCTAGAGAAGCCTGCAGAAAACTTTTTCATCTTTTCCACTCCAAAAACACTCTCCTGGTAGTAGAGATAAAACAGCTTTAGACTCCCATGAGGTCTCCTGGTTGCCTAACCCAAGCAGACACAGACAAGCCTTTCCCAATTCCCTGACTCATTAAGAACTGGTTAGAAGGCGACTGATGTGCCCCAGCTCTGTGCTCTCCTTGCACAAGTGGCTGGAGTCAGGGTTTAGGTGGGGATGTGGTGCTGGATGCTTGTAGCTGTGAGAGCAGGGGAGGGCAGAGCTGTACTCACACATATACGTCCTATTTAGGCAAAAGTTAAAGCAGAACTAGAACAATTATTCAGCTCCAAGCAGGCTTTAAGGGTAAAATGTAGTTTGGACCCTTCAAGAAGCAAGCAGAAAGATGTTTTTTCACTAATGTCTAAAACTATGAAAGTGGGACATTTTTTCCACCAGTGCTTCAATAACCCATTGTGCAAGGCAGGGTTAAATCTTCTCTTTCATCACAAGCCAGTCACTTGATGTGTTGCTAATGTCTGAAATAAAATCTAAATGTCTCCCCAGACAGTGTAATGGTTTGGGCCTCTCTTTTCTCTTTGGGTCCCCATCCCACTGGACATGTCATCACATTAAATATGTATTATTTAAGTTGGTTCATGGGAGAAGCCCTGACTGTGTCGTGTACTAATGGCCATATTTTCAGGATTACCTTCCAGGATTGTACCTTGGCCACTGGCATATTGCCTGAGAGCATAACAATAATGAGCAGACTTGCACCTGCCTCTATAAAATTTTGTTACTAATTTGCTATTTTTTTTTACTCTTCTTAACACCCTCTGCCCTTCCCTGTTTTATTGAGGGATGCTCTAAGGCTTCCTTGATTTCAGTTAGTATATGTGGAGAGAGGAATGACATTTGCTTACCCCAGACAGGTGTCAGGACTCTAGTGAGATATGGGTGCTTCTGAACAGAGTGTGTGGACATAATGAAACAGAACAGAAATTAATTAGAGAAACGCTGGTGCTGATGCTTAGCATTTCATGGCATTAGTTAAACAGAAATTTATTTAGAAATTGAAGTCAATGGACAACTGGAGTTCTCATCACATTGATGTAAGAAACCATTTACTTGCCTGCCTCACCAGAGATAAAGACTCTGTCTGTGTTTCAAAATGCTGGCCTTGGCCATGAGCCAAATTGTGTTATACCTACTTTTTTTTAGCACAGGGAGACTCTGTTGTTAGCTCTGGCTGCAATTATCTAAGACTGTTGCTCTGCAGCTTGGTGTCCTTACAAAAGAAATTGATTTACAAGAGAATTGGAGAAATCAGCTATTTTTACTTGGCAAAACAATAGCTGAGAGGGGATGTGACTGCTGAGTGCAAATACATCAAGGAGCAGTAAACCTGAGGGAGGTGAAAAAAGCTATTTAAACTAAAAAGTAACTTGGCACATGAACAAACAAATGCTAAGTGGGCCTGAATAAAATTAGCAAAAGTAGAAGCAGGTTGCCAATGATCCAAACAATGAGGAAAGACCTTTCCAAAAGAAGAAATGCAAGTACAATACGAGGTATTTTTAGGAAGTAGTTTAACTAGTTCCTGAAAGGGAATAAGGAGATTCAGCTTGTTGCTGTGGCTAAGCAGAAAGGCCTGGGATCACTTCCATGTCAGTTTGATATTTGGGTGAATAATCTCTTTCTCCTGGCTCCTTGCAGCCTATTTTGCATCAACAAAGACTGCAAGTCCAACAGTAGAAAGCAAAGAGGTGAGAAACCAGGAAGCTGAGAATTTGGTCAATGATACTGTGTGAACCCTCATTCAGGTCCCTCTTGAGAGGCTGAGGGGCTGGAGTAATGTCCAAGATTCACATCAGAAGGCAGCCATTTATTTTTATCAATTAATACTTTCCTATTTTCTATATTTAGAAGATATTTAAAGAAAAATACCCCATTTTCATATATGAAAAAAGGCGAGATCTCCCAAGAAGACTGACAAAGCCAGACACTCTGGGAAAGAGATGATAATTCCAACCCCTAAATAACTAAGCTTTACTCCAACTAGTGTTGATTATTAAACTGAACACCTGTCTGCAATTCTTACAAGTGTCTGTAGGACCGCTGATCCTTTGACTAGCATGCTGACTTAACTTTCCATCTTGGAAGAGTACATCCCTTTAACAGACTCCATAATATCGCTGAGGTGTTTGTTCTATTTCATGACTTGACTTTTACTCTGTCGCTGTCATGGCTCTTTAATCATCATATACTCTTTTGTTACATGTAAAGAAGACATCAAAAACTTCTATTGTGTCAAGTGATAATGTACCAGGCAAAAATCAAATACCTTCTAAAAAGTAGCATTTGAGTATTGATATTTATTTAATGTGACACATTTCTTATTCAGTGCAGGCAATGTCCCTCCATTCTTGCCAAAATGATGGACCCACTTGCTTCTACTGATAAAATAATTAGATCTAAAATGTGAAGATCAAATTAAATATACAAAGCTATTTTCCAGCTTTTTCCAAAAATTGCTAGACAGACTGCTAAGTGTCAAATATGAAACACACTCAAATAGTATATCTCCTACACTACCATTTACTTAACTATCAATCTTCTAGCTGGACAGTTTATTAATTTTCTCACCAAGAGGTCCCGCAAACCATGTTTCCCATCACTTGAAGATCATACCATGAAAATGTTCTCTTCTGCTCGTATATGATGTTGCCCCTTTGTTTGCCTTTTCTTCTGCTCCTTGGCTGAGTGACAATCCAGTTTTGTATGGAGTGATACAAGGCCCAAGACATCATTCCTTGGAGGAGCAACTCTCCCACCAGTTTCAGATGAAATCTTGTGGAGACAGTCACCCAACATAATGCTCAGTACTGCCCAGCCACTTGCCTCAGGAAACAAGCAGCAAAGATCCTGGCCTCACCATCATCACGAGGAAGATCTTCTCACTGTCCTTGTGAGCAGGTGTTGATTAACCTCATTTCCTGGGTGCAGAGTGTGTGGACAGCCTTTGTGTCCTGGGAAGTGATCCATGTACAATTGCCTCACTTCTCAGGACCATTATCATCAACTCCTCCTCTTTGCTGATCCTTTGGAAAGGGGATAATTTTCCCAGGCTGTTCATTACTGTGAACAAGAGAAGGAGGGGCAGGAACAGCAGCCACAGTTTGACAAATGACCCTTAGTAACAGATTAAACAAATGGTAAAAATTAGCTATGCTACAAACTCCCTTAACTCACTCCACCTTCACTTCTGCAGAAGCACCTTCCTTCCCACCTGCATCCATATAATAGGCTCAGAGAGAGCTTCTCAGGGTCCTTAATTATCAGGAACACATTAATGGAGAGGAAGGATGACCAAAGCACACACAATTAGCCACTGAATATAACTGTAAACGAGGACAGATTCTATGAGAAATTGATTCTCAAATCCAGCATTTCCCAGGCATCAATAGGAATGCCCAGAATGGGAGCGCTCTGCCCTCAGTAATCATTTTCACATCAAAAACTGTGTCACAATGACTTACATCAACAAAACCATCAGCCAGTTTGTGCAGCAGAGTCAACCCCATTCAGTGGACCCCCACAATCTCTGGAAAGGAAAAGGTGCGGAGCTTGTGCAGACCTTTTGGCTCCCATTCAGACCTGAGGAGGCAGCAAGGGTTAGAGATGGTCTGTCAGTTCAGGACAACAGGACTGGCCAAATTCATCCTAGCTCTGTCAGACATTTTTGAAAAACTTCTTCTTGTAGGAATATATTCATACCTGGAGCTTGAGCACAAAAAAAGGGTGTTTCTGCATCTGTAAATCTCAAAGGTGTGGATTAGTAGAGGTTGTGAAAGTAGATCTCTGACCATACCTGGAATGTTCGTATGGTCTGATGTTGGAGGCTGCAGACATCCTTGCCTTCCTGCTCTGTCCCACCATGTCTCCTCATACAACCATGCAGCTGATAGGGAAACTTAGCACTGGGCCATGCCTCATATCCTTTGCATGATCATGCTGACTTCTCATCCTTTTCTAAGCTTCATCTGAAAAGGGCCAATTTCCCTCCTGCTCATGCTTTATGTTAGTCTTCTAGTTCATTTAATGACAATATTTGCATGGAAGTAGTAAAGGAGGCCAAGCTGTCTTCAATTGCTTCTCCAGTTTTGATTAAGGTCACCAAGTTCTGCCCTGTTGTTAAAAAGGTGCATCTTTTAAACCTCACTAGAGACTCTCTTCTTTGAAGGCAGATCTCTGGAACTAAAACTCTTCTCCCAAGAAAGATCTTGGCTCTGATGTGCCACTTTTCCAGGGCAGGGGTCTTCTCCTGGAGCAATTGGAGATTTTGGAACATGATTGTGATCCAAAATGTGGTCCAGTGAGGAGTGCTGGCCTTGGGGGGAGACATTAGACTGTACCTGCATCTCATTTGTGAATGACCATGACTGAGACCACCTAAACACCCTTTAACCCAGCCCATTGATGTTGTAAATCCCAACCACTTATCTCACATCACAAAGCATAACAAAAAGGAAAGCAGAAGCTATAGAGTTGCTCTCCTTACTATATTTATGTGCCTGTTATTTCTTACCAACAAAAAGTTACTGCATCAGCAGATTAAAGTAGTTGATTTTCTACATGGAATAAATTTCTGTCTTTATTTCCTAATTCTCCTTCACAGTAATGGATTATTCAGAATCAGTCTAAACACTTCGCAGGAAAACTTTCATTTTAAATCATCTGCATGAAGTACAGATTTGGAAAATGAAGGTGATCTTGTGGTCAGCCAAGCACACAAAAAAGAATTCACAGTTTAAAAAGACAACAGGGAGCCTCGGTAGTGCCTATATTTTTGTGTGCGTGGTGTTTACCAAAAAGTTACCTTTTCAGTGAAATGTTTAGAGGATCCTTTTGGGCAAATGTTGTGTCACAGCTTCACCTTTGCCATACCATTACTGCTACGAACCTTTCAGTAAGAAACTCTGAGATCTCATCAGTGTCTTGTGAAGGATTCCTTGTGATGAGTCTGGAAGTTTCATTAGTAAAATTTCAATTTGCATCAGGTTACACAGTTCAGTCTTCATCCATAAGGTGACATCTGAAATGCATGGATGCCAAACATTGAATATTTGCTTAGACTGTCCTCCTGTCCAGTTTTATTTTAATCTACAAATAACATGTAAAAAAAAAAAAAAGCCATTCTTACTTGTACTGGGGCAGATGTGTACTGAGGGCTAGATTGCTTCATCAGGTCAGATGATATCAAGAATTTCAGCATGTGAATATCATCAACCATAGCCTATAAAGAAGCAGGACATTTGTGCAGGTGCCTGTACACACGAGCCCGCACAGGTGTGCACACACACACGCACCGTGAGGAGCGGGAAATACGGATAGAATTTTAGAAAAATCTCCTGCATTTTGCCTTAAAAATCCCTAGGTGTGGATACCTTAGAGCCAGCTTATCCTTGGCACCCAGAAACTTTCTTTTCTCAGAATGGAATCCTAGGGTTAGCCAGAGGGGCCTGAGGAGTTCAGGGTGCAAAGGAAGGGCTAGGACACCATCTGACCTCCCATCACAGGCCACTCCTGACACCAGAAACAGGACAAGCCTGAGACACATTGTCCTGAGAGCCACTCACCCTCTGTCCTTCACTGTCAAGTCAAAGAGGGAGGAAACCTCACTTGCAGCTCATGGAAATAGAGCTGCAGAGAACACACACAATCATCTTCTAAATAACTACCTGTTGTGAGACACCCCATTTGGAAAGGCTGGGTCTCTTAAAAGTGATGCATGTTTGACTTCTGACAAAACCACAAGAGGAACATTTTGGGGTGAAGAGTGAAAATCTGCCAAGCCATACTAAGTGAAATCTCTTAAAGATTAACTTGTTGGACTAAGTGCCTGTGTAGTCCAGCTTCCTTGTTTATCCAAAGTTGTAAAGTAGGATTCCAAAACACCACCTACCCTGTCTTTCCCCTGGATAAAGGCTTGATTTCTCATTTAGGAGCTAGAAAATTGTTCACTTCAGTGAGAACTTCTCAAGGAGTACTGCTGGGCTACACAGGGCTCTGTTTTTATACAGACAGATAGATGACTAAATCATCACTTTTGATTGCCATTAGCAATGAAAATAACAGTGTGTGTGTCTGAGTCACCACTAATCCAACACTGTTTCAGGAAAACTGCAGTAAAGCCTGTTGTGAGTGCTTTGTAAATAATTTTAACTCCCTTTGAGTCATTGGTTGTACTGATTAACTCCAGGGATGGGGTATTCACCACCTCTCTGGGCTACCTGTTCCAGTGTTTTGCCATCCACATTGCCAGGTATTTCTTCCTTGTATCTAATATAAACCTACCCTCCTTTGATTTGAAACCACTACGCCATGCTCTGTTGCAACAATCTGCAGAAAAGCTTGTCCTGGTCTTTCTTACAGGGATGTTCAAGGGGAGGACAGGGTGACTCTGGAGTGCTGTGTTCAGGCTCTATGTCCTGTGATCCCCTAAGCTGGACAGCATTCCTGTCTGCACTTGGTTGATGTAATTGTTGTGAGCAAGGCAAGTACTTTGAGTGTGGAGTCTGGGGCTGTCAACAGGTTGCAGATAGACAAGTAAGTTCACCACAGTTATGGTCAGACATTTCTGCCGCTCTTAGAGGTTAAGGCTACCCTTAGTGAAGTGCTACAGGGAAAGAAGTTGCCTCAAAAAGTGTCAAGTTTCTAAAGAAGTGAGAAACTGAGAATGGAGTCATCGCCCACTGCAAAGCCATGTAACATCACCCTAAATTTTTATGAGGAGAAACACTTAAAATAATAGAATCATTTAGGATTGAAAAGACCCTTAAAATCCAACACACACTGCCTTCTTTTTTTGCTTCTAAAGGATGAAGCTGACAAAACCACATTTATTTCATTGAATTAGCATAAATTGTGAGCTTCTCTGATTTTGCCAGCCAGGAGTTTCACAAGAACATTACCCAGTAATATTTCTAAAACACTGCTCTTAGGTTTCAAATTTTGTGAGAATAGCCTTTTTCCCTCACATTTTGGTGCTCTTTCTTCACGTGAAAAGTAAAAACACAGAGGGCTCAAAATGAGAGGGAGAATTCCAGCAAAATGGGAATCAAATGGAAACTTTCTAAAAGGCATGGTTTGGTATGAGTTTGCTGATGAAATGGGCAGAACTAGCTTGTTTTTCTCAGAACCCTGTTCTAACTGGGTCTCTGTCTGTGCTGGTCCATATCCCACCAGTGAGGATGGTGTGCAGGGTTCAGTCCTGCTTCTTTACAGAGGGAATTCCTGTAGAGGGAATCTCATTCTGTGTGGGGAGAGCAGCTGTTAACACCTCTGTGAGCTCCAGAGAGTTAACTCCCAACTCACCTCTGAATTTGACCCTGTGAACTAATACAGCAGCTTCCTTCAAACCCTTCCAGTATCTCCTTGATGAAATTGTTTGAAAACAAGATTTCAGAACAAAAGTGTGGTTAAAGGCTACGTGGTTTGCAGAGAGTTTTGTCTAGCCCTGAAAAACAAGGAACTCTAAGTAAATATTTACAGTCCGCTCATTAGAAGTTTAGACACAAACCTAGTAGAGCTATTTACAGTTTGCTAGTTAGGAGTTTAGATACACACTAATATTAGCACTCAAGAATTAGTCACTCTTCCTATTTCCACCATGCAATGAATTCAAGAGAAGAGTTTTCTTGTTTGATGTTTGCCGTGGGAAGGTGTGTTTAACCAAGGGGCAGCTTGGCCAGAGATGCAGAGTTCCCACTAAGGAGAGGCCACCTCACTAGCATCCAAGGCAGTGTTATGTGAACAATCTGAATCCTTTAAAGTGTCTGGCTGTGGTAGGACATCCACACACCCTAGTAAGTTGCCTTGGTCCCCTTTCTGTTAGGGTTACTTCTCAAAGGCAGCTAAACTGAGAGTGATTTCACAGCAAGAAACCAGTCAGAGACCTTCTACATGGGCACCTGCTTTGTCCAAGGCTCTGTTTGCCACATCATCTGTGTATGCACCAAATGCTGTCAGCTGCCAGCTCTCCAGGCTGCTCAATATCTTCAGAGAAACCAAGCAAGTAAACCAGAAGCCACAGGTAGGCTCAGTCTGCCTCTGCCCCAGAAAGAAGTACTGTGTGTCACAGCTTGTACTTCACTCCTGCACATGCACTCGCTGCTTCACATTAACCACTGCCAACTCTGTGTGTGCTCACCAGGCACTTCTTGGGAAAAAGCCTCTGGGAAACACAGCTTTGTATCATTGAAAAGGCTCTGAAATACAGCTATGAAAAGAGTTGCCTTTTAAAACTTTCTTTGCAGCATCATTTATATTTATTTTTAACATGGCAAAAAGCTTCTACAGGAATCATCCCATTACAGGAAAAGGACAAAGAATAGTGAGATTGAAATGGAGCCCAAGCAGGTGCATGTTGCCCTCCCAAATACTGTGTCCCTTCTTTCCCATTCCCTTCTTCTTTGACATAGCTGGAAGGTTGTTTTCATAGCACAGCTGGAGTCAATTGTGGTCTCAAGCAGGATACTTTTGGGCAGCCATGAGTTAAGAATTAGTTAGTATTAGATAAAGTAAACAGTGCTATTAGTTTTACCTTTCCAAAATGTGATAATAAAACAATAATGTAAGTCACCGATTCCTGGCCTTTCTCCAGTATTCTGAAGTTTTGTTATGATTTACTGGATACAACAATGTCAGGCAAATCTATTATCTTTCAGATGGCTGTTTATCTCAAGCCTGGTCTCCAGACCTGGCTTTTTTTTCAAGGCATGCAGCTTTATCTTGAATTCACAGAGATTGACCTGTCTGACTCTTGCTAGAATATGCTATGGTTACTTTCCAAACCATACACAAATATATACATGAAAAAGCAAAAAAGAAGCATATGGTGATGCCAGAATTTTACTTACATTTTGTGTTGGGGCAAGTTTTGAGTTTATTTTACTTTTAATCTCTCTGATGGAATGAAACCGGTGGTATACAATAGCATGCGTACATCAAAACATTGGCAGATATATTGAGTGATAATATTTTGGTCTCTAATTCCACTGACATAAACTCCAGAGTGGATCTCTTTCTCCTCTTGATAGTCTTTACAAGTTCCACTTCTACTTTTTGCTTTGTTGGATTGGTTTTCTGTTTTGTTTTGCTTTGTTTTAATCTGGAATTTGAACCTATCGCATGCAATGAAATGACACATCAGTAAGGTTAGCTTCAGGCCCCAATATATTAAAGGTGGGGCAATTGTGGTGTGCAATTACTTTACATAAGATGGGGAATTACAATGTGTGGATCCAGGCCTCATTTAGATTGGTATTCAGATGTCTAACTAGAAAGCACTCATTGCTTGGTCTGAAAATGTTTATTGGTGGCTTTTTGTCTTCCAGTCTTTCTATCAGGTCTGACTACTCAGCTGTTGTGTCTTCTCTTTCCTACTGCAGTGCCCAATAAACCCTTTATGTCCATCACACCTTGTATTTTCATCAAGCACTTTAACATTGGGTTTGCTCTTCAATTAAAAAGATCACCCCAGAATCTACAGCATGGGAGCACGCTATTTTGGAAAAATATTGTGTAGAAAAAAATCTATTTTGCATTCTGTGGTATAATTGCTTAGATATAAGCATTTCCACAGTTAAATAAAAATCAGGAATTAAGTAGGAGAGCTCTTTAATGACTGGGTTCATGCTATTCTCAGCGTATGGCAATGATGTTTTTTTACTTATTAAGTATTGTTTTACAAAGAGTTGCCTCTGCTTGCTGCAGCACAGAGGAACCTTTGCTATTTCCAGAACCAAAACAAGAACATGTGAGATTAATAATCCACCCGCTTCTTTGTAAGACTTCAGCAAACCTCTTCTCAGTCTAAAGCTGGAGCCCTGCCTCTTCATCTCTTTGATGCATCCAGTGGCACACATAGAGGAAAAACTGCAAAATATCATAAAACTGCAATTACATTTTTATTTTATGTCAACACACTGGTAAGTGAGGACATGTCTGGACATGACCACCTCATTGTCTCATTCTGGACAGTGTAAATGTGGAGTAGGATGCTGGAAGGACATCTACTTTGGGTTTATATTTACAACATTAAAATCAAGAGAGGAATAGTCCCAGAGAAGATCTTGTACTGTCTCCATGTCACACTAACACACAGAAGAACCCTGCTGAGTATGAGCCTAGAACATGGATGACAGTTTCTTCTTCTTAGGTTCATAAACGATTTCTTGTCAGGCAGCAAAAGTAAACACAATATTGATGAGGTTATAACTTGCTTCTTTCAGGGAGATGTCAAACCATTCCCAGTAGTTTTTAGGAAACAGAGGATTGCCCTAAGAATTTGTGGATGCCCCATCCCTGGAAGTGTTGAAGGTCAGGTTGGATTGGGCTCTGAGCAACCTGGTCAAGTGAAAGGTGTCCCTGTCCACTGCAGTGGGCTAAGAATAGGGGATCTTTAAGGTACCTCCTAAACAAAATCATTCTATGATTCTGATTCTATGATTCATACCAGTGGGAGGCATAGCAGAGGAACTGACCACAGGTATGTCTGCTGCAGATGTTGCTCTTCCCCAGATCCTTCAATGGAGACTCCCTTGAGCTCTGACCTGGCCAGTGAAAAAGAAATAGTCCACCTGCAAGACACATTACCCAGTCATTTGTCCCACCACCTGTATTAAGCCAGAAATGTAATGGAAAATGTCAATGCCATTGCCTGCTTTGCTCAGCAGGTCCTGTGGCACGGAGTACACAAGCTCTTAGACATCCCAGACTGAGGCTGAAGGCAGTTTCAGCTGGGTCAGGATCCCCAGAGGCGCTTCATCAATATGCCATCAGACACAGCTGGCTGGTGCTGGAGACCAACCATTTGCTCTGTACACAGAATCACAGAGTTGTATACTCGTTTGGGTTGGAAAGGACCTCTGAGATCATCTCATCCTAAACCCCCTGCCATGGGCAGGGACAGCTTTCCCTAAGCCTGAATATATTCCACTAAAACCAGCAATATATTCAAGGCAAAGTATTAGAATGGTTGTGGGAAGAAACCATAAAGAGATTGTGCTAACTCTTCCTCTGATGCAGCCTTCCCTTAGCTCCTAAGTCCTGGTGCTAGAACTAGTGCCATGGGTGTGTTGGGTGGTTTCTGGAGTACAACAGAACAACATCGAGTATTTCCTCTAGAAACAGAAAGGAGCCATATATATGGTGTCTTGACAGAGCTTGCTCTGAGGCACTACCAGTGGACTCTAAATTTGCAGGAAAATGCAAATACTTGCCAGGCAATTAGGTTGGAGTTAAAAGTTTCCCTCTGTTGTCATCACCAGTATAATTTTCTCTAGTTTTCAATGAAGCCTCTGTGACCAACCTAGCAGCTTCCTGGCTTGCCTGTTAGATGAAAATGTCTGCCCCTGAGCTCCTGTCTGATGCCCAGGTTGGGGATCTTGCTGCCACGTGCCTTTGCGAGACAGCTGACCCAGATTTGCAGTCTTGTCTAACTGTGAATGCTGCACACCTGGTCACAAGGATTGGGGGGCATTCCTGCTTTTGCTTCTTGAGGGGCATTAAAATCTGACCTATTTACCAAAAAAAGATACCCCTGGCTGAGCTGCATTTATTGTGTCCTTGTCTATTTTTAATTTTTTAAAATAGTGGATCTCTAAACCAGTCAACATCATCTGGGAACGGCTGCAAATACCAACATTTTTTAATTATATGCACACATAGTAGTGAACAAAGATTTGTCAGTGATCCTCCCGTTGGCACATCTCTGCTCAAAAGAAACGCCTGTCTTTTAACCATACCCCTCCTAAGCCTTTCTTTTATGAGGCATCCTGTTATGCAAGACCTTGGCTGCGATCCAAACCATATTGGGCCCCTTTTAAGCATCCCTTTTACAACCTATCCTTTACAGTAACACACCAGTCCCTTGTTTCCCAACAACAACTTTCTGTACAGAAAGCTTTCAGCCCCAAAGAAGCCTTTAGACCCAGCAGTTGTGTGATTTTCACCATAAATAACAGCTCTTATTAATCAGCAGCATTAATCTATAAAGGCATTATTCCAAAAACTAGCAGCTTTTCAGAATTTGCTGAGAATGTTACGAGAACAGTAACACATAGAAAATCCCTTGCATTTAATTAGTGTTGCATTTCTTTGGGGCTGTAATGCTCAGTGCTGTTAAGATACTGTCTCTCAGTCATCACTTTGATTGACCAGGAGGACACGGTGTATATACCATCGATCTCCTGGTCCCCAGAGAAATTCCCCTGAACTAATCACTGAGCCTGTTATGGGCTTATCTCACAATGACTTAAGAACTGAGATCTCGATATCCTGTTACACACCCTCCTCGCGTTACCATCTGGTTAACAAGCCACTGCCAGGGAAATAATTCATCTCTCTGTAGGTCTCCAGAAAGAAGGCAAAGAGAATGAATTTCTGAATGAAATTCAAAAGCAGGTTGTTACCTAGGATATGGAAGAAATAAAAAAATAAAGAAGGCACCATCAAGACTCAAATCTCTTGCTGTAGATTGAAATGTAAAATTTAGCATCTTAGTTAAGAAATATTTCAGTCCTGTAGACAGAATACTACCTGTTCATTACAGAGCTGTCCACCTCTAAATAGTGTGAATGTGTTTTAAGCTCTTAATATTTTTGTATTAATTTTTTTGAACATTGTGCAGTAATAGATGCATATAGATTCTTTCCTAGAGAAATTACAGCTACTGTCTTGCAAATTATGACTCAAACAGGCTTGGAGGAAAGGGTATTTTGACAGAAGTGTAAAATACCACTGGATTTTTAAAATTATCATTAAACATAAAGCTCAGAAGAGCATATTTTATGCCTGGATTGGCAAGTTTTCAGGACAATTTGAAAGCTGAATTACAACACCTAATTGAGAAATTGCTTATTGAACCATACTAGCCACAATCCCTAGTGAAAATTTGAAGGTGTCTGTGTTTAGAGACTGGGAAATAAACCATAATGGTTTACTAACAGTAAATATGTTACAGCAACAAGCACAATTGTAATCTGCTACCATATCTTCAATCCTGTGACACAAAGTAATAAAATTCTTTGCTCTGACTTTTTTTTTTTTTTAATTATGCTGCTGTAATTAAGAGATGACAGGTTTTATGGGGAAGAAGAATCAAAATTAAACCTGACCTTCCTGCCGCATACATGGACACCTATAGAAGTAGGCTATGAATCACACTGATGCATACATGCCTTTCACAGAATCACAGAATGGGTCAGACTGGAAGAGACCACAGCGGGTTACCTGGTCCAACCTCCTCGCTCAAGCAGGGCCATCCCAGAGCACCTGGTACAGGATTGTATCCAGATGGTTCTTGAACATCTCCAGTGGGGGAGACTCCACAACCTCTCTGGACAGTCTGCTCCAGTGCTCAGTCACCTGCACAGTGAGGAAGTTCTTCCTCATATTTAGGTTGAATTTCTTGTGTATCAGTTTCTGCCCATTGCCTCACATCTTATTGCTTGGCACCACTGAGAAGAGCCTGGCTGAATCCTCTTCACATCCACCCTTTAGATATTTAAACACATTAATGAGATCCTCTCTCAGTCACCTCTTCTTGAGGCTGAACAGGACCAACTGTCTCAGCTTTTCCTCTGCAGAAGCCCAGAAAATAATGTGTATTTATGCATATGTATCAAACACTGACAGTCAGATTGCTGTGGAGCCACCAAGGACTGTTGGTAATAACAGCCAAGAGTTGTTGATAATAGGCAAGGGCTGTTGGTATTAACACACTGTGAGAAACAACATTTCTCTTTACCCTGACAACCTCTCTATATTCATTCCAAGTGGTCTGACTCTGCTTCCATCTCCTGTGTATTTCCTGCTTATGCTTGAGTAATGAATTTGCTGTGCCTTCAGTATTCTCCAGAGCAGAATATCTCTTAGGTTTGTTTTTCCCCACTGAATTCAGAGCCTGGTCACTCCACACAGTGGGGCAAGGGCAGCTGGTGAAGAAGAACCTCCACTATCTTTAAAATGCACACTTGCTGGTAAATCCAGCTGGGACCATGGATCCTGCTTTTGGGATAACCTCAGAAGAGTGAGACCCACAAATTTATGTAATGAGAAAAACTAGGCACTGCTTCTAATGCATCGCAGAACCTCAAGACCTGTGGCAGTCCTCTCCAGACTCTTTCCAGCCTCACCAACAATGTGAAGTTTCATTAATTTGTGAGGCTAGCCTGGTCAGGCTAATGTATTTGGAGAGAATTTAAGTTAGATTATTAAATATATTTTTGGAAGAGAGTGGGAATAGGAACAGGGGAAGGGCATTTTCTCCATTAGTTCTTCACCTGGAGCTATCATTGTGCAAACATGATTGGAAACAAAACAAGAGTAAACGAATACATGACTTCAGCAAGGCCTTAATTCATTTGCTGTCAGGTATTAATTTAAGCCACAACTAAAACAATGGGCTGTTGGGCGCCATTGGTGCAGCTGAAAGCCTGGTGCACATGACTTTTCCACTGGAATGCTTTCAAGGTCTTTTTCCTCTTCCTATCCTAGCTGTGAAACCTTTATGCAAACGGTCTTAGTCACAATTAGATTACATCAAAGAATGTTTGTCTTGGTTTCAAGCCTGCTTGGGCTAAAACCAAGATAAATTGCAAATTGGCTAAAACCACCAACAAACACCCACTTTTTCTGGTCATTACAGATGAGGAATGTACAGTGCCTTTAGGTCTTATATTTCCACCACCCTATCCTGTCCTTAGTCAGCAATTTGTTAGGTAATTGGAAAACAAAGTTCAATAGACTGTCTCAGAGTGGGTGGAGATTTTTTCTTTCCCCTTTTGGCTTTTGTGCGTCACAGAGTATTTAACAAAGAAATGAACTCACAACCTGACCTGGGTAAAAGCAGGCACACGTGAGGCACAAAAAGAGGAGGCAATCCTCAGTTTATAATCCTCAGAGACAAGTAAAACTTAACATGACAAATGACAAGGGAATGCAGCATTTTTCTGTCTTGTCCTCTCCTTCCACAGAGACAACTGAGGAAATTAAAGAGGTACCGATCGAGCTTGTCCTCCTCTGTTGCTAATGTAAAGCTGCTGCGCTCAAAATTTTCTATGGGCTAAAAAATGTAGCCACTTAAACAGAGATACCTCTGTATGGACACACCAGGACATGGGACAGCAAAGCTGTGGGAGCAGAGTTAAACACCCTGCAACCAGCCAAGCAGGGATTTGAAGAACAGCTTTACATTAACTCAATTGTTTTCCTCAGGTCTTGCCATGAGATAGGCAGTGAAAGCATGAGCCACGCCTGAGTCTGCCCTCCACAGACATGGGAAGCTTGGAAATGCCTTGTTTACACCAACAGTAACTTTTCATTTCATGGAAATGAAGTCACTGCTGGTGTGAATGAACATTTTGTTTCTGGTAGCCGGGGAGCCTGTGAGGTCTCACCACCTCAGAGCTGTGCTGCTCAGTACCATGCCATTTCTGCTACTTAAGTGTTAAATCAGTGTAGCTCAGTAGACATCCATGGATTTATTCTGGACTTGCACCATTATCTTTTAATAGAGGTGGACAGAAAAAAAAAAGTGAAAAATAGTTAAAGTACAAAAATACTCCTGTCTCAATATTCACCATGAGAAATATTTACTCCTTGACATTTTCATTGGCCAGTCAGCCCAAAATATATTTTCTCAGAAAACAATTCCATGAAGGTACATTTTCAGGGACATTGGTTTCAGATTCTTTCCCTTAAGTATTCCTGCCAAGGCTGAAGGTGGCAGCTAATGCCATGCTGAAATCTCTCTTATTTAATCACAGGATGGCATATAAGCTATGCAGAAAATTTTAACAGCTGAAAGTTCAGCATGTCAGACAGCGGTTTCAGCTGTGTGCTGCCACATGCAGACGATTAATATACTCCTCTGGGATGCAGAACAACTGTAATCATCTCTTAGTCCAAATTGCATGAGAAAACTGTTGTTTTTCAGCTGATGCTCAGCTTCCCACGTACCTGCAATTGTCTGCTTCCTCACCTTCCCTTTCCAAGCATTCTTCACCTCAGTTCCACGTCCTTTACTGCAGAAGTTCCTCTGAGTTTTGATTTTTCACACACCACCATTCTTTAAATAGCAACATTATTTTAAGAATAACACAATCCTTTACAATCAGAGCAGAGATATGAAGACTGGTCCGTAAGCTAGGATGGAAACTACAGTTTTAAACATGAAATAAAGAGACACAGCTCTTAGCAGATAAATGTGTTACTACACTTTAATCGTGCATGAATAGTAACTGATACTCTAAATGTCACTTTGGACATTTCATTGTCCACTTCTTTGCAAGAAGTTGTGATTTACAAGGTGAAGTGATGCTGAGTTCAGAGAGACAGAATATGGCTCACACTGCTCCCAGGATTACTTTGCTGATATTGGCATATAGTGTGGTGTGGTCTGGAACAGTGACAAGAACTTCAAGTTGAGGTTTTCATTTTCATAGCCACTGAAGCTGTTGCCAGAGACCAATCAAAAATTCAGTATGTCAAAAAAATCTCCCAAATCACTTTGTGAACAAGCCCAAGAAATATAAATCCATCAGATTGACTAGACATATGAGTAATTTACAATGAACTAATCTATATTGTCCCATGCAGACCTACTGCTCAATATGTAGCACAATATGCCCTGGTGTCTTGGCCATCTCCAGCTGTGCAAAGGATGCAGTGGCAAAGAAAAACCTGTCAGAAGAGGACAGCTAGTGCCCAAATCTCAACCAGAAAAGAGTCATTGGGTGGGATTGGTTCTGCACTGAGGCTGGGGGACTGTCTCCCAGGTATCCAAAAAAAGATGTGGTCTAGGATATAATGAATACACTACTTGATGTGATATGGAAGTTAAGTGCAAGCTGATAGATAACCAATCCCACTGCACTATTTTTTTGATGGAAGAATAGATTTTCAAGTTAATTCAATGACTTCCACAGATTTTGAATGCCCTCATGATTTACTAACCATGAAAGCATTTTCTCCAAAACTATAAAGTACTGAAAAATGAAAGTATCACTCTAAAAAATACAATTAACATATAAGAAAGAAAGTTTTGCTATTATGAAATGTTCTGTTTCTGAGAAGGTTGGCAAATGCTTCTGTGAGGCTTTGTTAATGAAGTAGAAATTCATATTTTCAAAACGTATGGGTGGTTTGGGGTGAGTTGTGTCTGTGTGTGAAATTAGTGTCTGATTTCAGGCCTGATTTACAGAAATGCTGAGAAATGCATCTTTGAAAAACAAGCCATCTAACACTGCTGAAAATCTCTGTGAGAGGTCAGATCCAAACATAGTTACAAATTTCAGGAATTATTAAGTCACCGGTGGTCTGGTTTTTATCCCTTACAATTATTGTGATGACTTATGAGGTTGGGATCTGTTTCCAGATTTCCCGAAAGCTGTGACAGTTCTGATCTGGCATATTCTAGGGTCAAGTGCCCATTTAAATTACTGACTTGACTGAAAAGCATGGATTAAAATAGCATACTAGCTTTTAAAGAAAAAGGCATTGGCAAGCTACTGCAGTCTACATACACAAGCAATTACCAACCAGCAAAATGTTTTGAGACTCACTGACGATGCAGTCTGAAGGTTCCTTATGATCATTTAGTAGGAAATTTTAGAAAGTTCTCCAGGGTGAAAAGTTTTCATACTATTGCACTGGACACCTACCATCTGTTGTACATGTGTTTCCTGATGCCAGTGTGCCATTAAGTGATTTTGTGGCCATACCAAGGACCTCGTGGACAAAGGTTTTATGGTTCTCTGTTTTGCACTGCCTGCACTTACCTTCCACAGGCAGGAAAGTAGCACGGTCTGCCTTCCCATCTCATGTCTGCAGCACACAGCCACCTTCTTCTGTGATCATACAATTATTGAGGGCCAAAGACAAAAAAAAAAAATACATGTCTGGTATTAACTAATGTTATCTGATGCTAATAAATGGAACCATTGATCTGATCTGGCAGAACAGCTCAGGTCAGGTGACACACAGCATTCCCCGTTCCAGAGCTGTTCAGCCAGCCTGGTTTAGGCTACTTGGTCAGAGGAAGGTTGGTGGTGGTTGGGTCTCCTACAAGATCATCTGGTCAAGGAGTTTCTGGATGTTACTCATGCCTGGAAATGCCTTGATGGTCTTAAAACAAACTCTCCTTGTCCTCTCTTGAGGCAGTAATCCAAAGATCACTGCAATGGCAAGATTTCTTCTGAGCTCGACATCAGACAGGTGTTAGATTACACATATAAACCATGAGTTCTCTGGAGTATTTTTATGATAAGATTCCTGACTCTAGGATGTACCTGACTGCAGAAACAGAACCAATCTCAATAACAGATAGATATACTCAGTAAAACAAGGCAAACAAAACATATCTAGCGAATATAGAACACATCATATCAGAGACAAAAGCAAAAGCCAGAAAAAAATTCTGTTCAAACAGCTGAACCAGAAAATTTCTGAAACACTGTACTTTTTGTGTACCTGATTTCTCTGTCCCCATGACAGAGACCCAGGAACCAAATAGATCTTCCAAGGAAGAAATGTCATGGATTAAGTTTTGAGGGAAGGATTTTTAGTAGACTTGAAAATTAAGTTCAGAGTACCAAACTACATTCAATTTTAAGTATGGAGCACAGTCAGTGAGCTACAGGGATCTCCAGAACAATGAGCAGTGATTTGGTGCTTGGTTTGAGGGTATTGTGGCAGAACTCGGCATTATTTGCTTTTGTAAAGAAACATTAATCTTTCTTACATCATGCCAATTGCATTTGTTGTCGGGGTAGTCAGAGGTAGAACAAACTCTACCTGGGAGCGTTTGCAGGGCTCCCAGATCTTCTGTATCCTGAATGTGTGACCTGCATGCTGTTGCATGTTGCAACCCAGGAAAGATAAGAGAATGATCAAACCACTTTCCTCCCACCCCTGTGTTACATCCAGCATCCAGAGAAGTAACAGCAGCAAAAGACGCAGCTGGTGTTAATACTACACCGAGTGGTCTGATCAGAAAGGGAGAGGTAATGGGAAAATGCTGGGCAGTGTTGACTGTTAGAAGGCATCCAAGATTGAATTCCTGGCAGACTTGGGGTATTTTTATAATTGACTTGCACGTTGCCAGGGTTTGTTTCCTTTGTTAATTTTTTTTTTTTTAAATTCACATTCCTCAGAGTGATTTTTTTCGTTCCTCTCCCTCACTTCTCTGCACAGTCATGCATCACTGCACAATTTTTCTGCCTTGCTTGGTGGTGTAATGGGGAGGGAATGTATGGGGGGCAGAGAAGTCACCGCTCATGACCCGACAGTGTGACAGCCATTGTGGCTGGCGGGGAGCAGAGGGAAGGTTCTCAACAGAGTCATTGCCGAAGTTGGTTTTAATCAATTTAATTGTTAATGTTCTGAGGAGAGAGGGAGGAAGCGGACCACAGACTAACACAGTGGGGTTAATGGAAAGAGAAGTGATAAAATATAACCTTACAGCCTGCTGTGCAGCAAGTCTCTGAGAGATTAGAAAGTTATCAAGCGAGAGAACAATTAAACTGATTTGTAATTAACTCTGCAGAGAGTAAAACCAGCAGAGTTAATGGAAGGCAAAATACCGCTTGCTGAGTTTGTCCCTAAAAAACTGTTCCAGTCCCTAACTCTTTTCCTCTGTCCCCCTCAGCAATGTCAAAGAGCTGGAAAGGAGGCTTGGGGTGACCTTGCCCTGGGTGGGTGCATGTTGGTGCTGTTGGGCTTGCTGCAAGCCCGTGGCAGTGTTCGCCCTGTCACTGCTGCCCGGGCTAAAGATAATCCATGGAGAGAGGGAGGCAATTATCCCCGATGCTTTGGGCAGCTGCACAAATGTCCAACACAGGCATGGAAGGTGCCAGCCATGGCTGCAGGTGAGGGCAGGGAAGAGGCGGTGAGCCACAGCCCCACTCCAGTGTGTGTGAGCAGAGCTGGACAGGCCAGCTCCTCTGAGCAGGCACTGCTGACAAACAGCCCTGCCCTGCTAGTGACCTGCAGGGACTGTGGGGACATGGGCAGTGTAAGGCAGACGGATGGTCGGCAGCTGCTGAGGATGGCTGTCTTAGCTCCAGCCCTGGAAATGCTTCTTGCTGCTCTCTTGTCTTCACAGTCACGTTCCCAAGGCCTTACGCTCGTGGCTGAGTTTGTTGGAGCAGCAATGTCCTGATTGCTTGTGAAAACATTTGTTTTTGTGGCTTAATGGGGATTTGAAAATAATCTTGCTCAGAGAACAATGCATCCTCTTGGAGATCCATATTTCAGGATGAACCCTGGCTTATTTTAATCCAGCTCCCATCCATGCCCAAAATCCACTAACTCAAGGCTACCAGTGCATTTAACTAAGACAGCAATCCTGTCTTTGGTTATAGTCTAAAACATCACTCACAGCTTGTTTACTTTGCAGTGTGGCTATAACCTAAACCCCTAAATGCTGCCAGCATGTTCCTGCCTCGCCATAATTAGCGGGGTGAAGTCACTGCAACCACACGTCAATTCTGCGTGTGTGGTGCTAACCACGGCCGGCCGTCTGCCTCTCATTTAAGTTTCCCTCTTATCTCTGTGCTCACGGCTCACATGGCTCCTTGGGCCACAGAGGTGGAGGAAAGTACCCAGGTGGGGGCACAAGTGGGACAGATGGGGTCACTTCGAGCGATCCAGATGGATGAGAGGCAATCCCACCTAAGTGAGAACTTTGCTCAGCAGCCCCCTATTTCTGCAGGGTGCATGCCTGTGCTTTGCCGTGTTTAGGGGCACAGTGTGTTTTTTAGTTGCAGTTTATTGCTCTAAAGCTACAAGTAGTCCTAAGAAACTACAGGGCGAAGCTTCTTTTCCTTTCTGCAATAATAATGTAGTGTGGAAGGAAGCAAGGGAAGAAACACAGGAGAAGAGATGAAGCAAGGAGACAGTTAAAATAAATAGAGAGGGGAAGGGGGAAGTTAATGAACTTGCTCCATCTAATAAACAGTTTCCTTCTCTCTCCCCATGAATGCTTTTGTTTGGCCAGTCTGTGCCAGTTTCCCAGTGCTCCCTGCCCCCACCACCAGAGAGGGAGTCCATCCACTGCACAGCTCCTGAGCTTTCTCCCTGCCTCAGCAATGCCTCAGGCAGAGTAGCTACCTTGAAGGAGGGAGTCGGGAAGCTGATCTTCATGGCCCAGACAAACCCCAATTTCTTTTCTCAGTGTGCCAACAGGGATGGCAATTAGTGCCGGGGGGTTGGTGGCTTTAATGATGCGGACACCTGTTCCCTGAGAAATGGCCTCTGCTCTCTTTGGCACGAGTCACTGCTGAGGCTCCTCAGCCACAAATTGCTTTTCCATAAAGGCAAAGCAGCTTTGTTTATAAACTGCTGTAGATAGGCTGGAGTTTTCATGATGAGAGCACAGAAGCAACAGTCATTACAGCCGTATAAATGAGTTTATTTATTCAGCAAGAGCACATCTGCCAGGCTGTCGTGAGGTAATCTGCTGCCGCTACAGCCCACAATTAATGGCTGCTGGGGACAAATGAGACGGGAGAGCAACTTGCTTGCAGGAAAGGGAGAGCTCCACCAGTGTCACAAGGGACCCCGTGCCGCCTATCCCAACCCTGGCACCTCATGGTGGTGAGGATCTTCCCAGGGAACACCCCAAGAGCTGGGGTGGCAGACCTGGCCCCGACCTTGCTTCAGGCGTGCACAGCAGGATCTTGCTCGAAAAACGAAGGTGCTGGGAGTGCAGCCATAGCATCTCCACCCCAAAATGAGCAGTCCAGAGGGTAGGGCTGTCCTCGCCTATTCCTCTGGATGTTAAAACGAGAAGCAAGAATAAATCTGGGCTGAAAACAGAGGGTGGATTCAAGACTAAGATTTCAGATCCAGACTGTAAAAATGGTATCCTTCAGAAGCTGTTAGGATTCAGGGGTTTGACTTGATTCACAAAAGCTTTGCAACAGTTTCTTGACTCTGTATCACTTTCTTGGCTCTGATTTTGGGGTAGGGGTGAGTGCAAAAGAGGTGTTAATCCAAGGGTTTGGTTTGGCCTCCTGCTCAGCTAGAAATGAATACACCGCCAGTGGCACAGCTCCTGCGGGCAAGTTGCAGGAGATTAGTGGGCTGTCATCTATTTGACCCAATGAGGCCTGAAGAATTTTCTTGCAATGCCACTAAACTAGTCAAATGCTGAAACACGAAGGACAGATGGAAATAAATGCAAAATGCTGTAACCTGGCATGTCGCCAACACTTCACAGCTTTCATACCGACTGCCAGCAGCGGCAGAAAAAGACATTAACGGGAAAAGTGAAAACCTAGAAGACCTCTGTTACAGTAGGCAATGCTGAAGGAGGTTGTGAGCTTTTCTGCACAGCCGGGCCTGTAATCTTCTGAATCGCTGGAGAAACATGGCAAAATAAGAGGGTGTCACGTGCAAAGACCAAATTTCCCCCATCCTTCGCCTTCCACCTCCAGGGGAAGGTAGAAGTGACTGGCAGTCCCAGCTGACACTGCTGCTGCTTGTCTGGTCTCATCCAATGGTCCTGACAGATGTTTTAATCTACTGTTTGAAGAATTACTTCTGCACAGCTCTGCTGTTCAAACATCTGTTTCTGTTTAGATAGACAGAGGCATTTCAAACTGCACTGGCCATGCCACACACTGGGAATTGTTTAAAAGGCAACCCAAGCTGCTTACATTACTTAGTTACAGCATGAGGAGGATTTACTGCAGCAAACCTTGACATATTTTTAAGCTCTGTAAAATAGATCATTCACGAAAAGGGAACCGTTTTGCTTCCTAAATACATCCTTTATAAAAGGAGGTATTTACAGTTATAAATCCATAAAGGCATTGCTGAAAAGCAAGGGCTTTTCTACTTGCATCCCTGTTCCCATGTCAGGGGGAAAAATGCTTGTTTAAGCATGATTTCGCTGTCCTTGGCTTTCCCAGCTTTTGTAGTTGAGTGTGTGTGTGTTTTTGCTGTACCACTTCTTGCCCTACTGCTGTCAACACTCGCTGATTACTCCTGCTCCAAACAGCCCATGACACATTGCATGTCAGAAAATTTCTATGCTGAGCTTCCCAGCTTCTCAGTGGAAAGAAACAAGAAGCAGCTATATTTCAGACAACGGTGGGAGCTCAGTATCACTAAGCCAGTTACATTTAAATTACTTTTTGCATTCTTAGGTTCTGTGTACCTACCATCTTCTTCAATTACCCTTGAAATTAAAGAAGATGTTATCATCTCTCTTCTTTTCCTTTGACTTGCCTAGTTGTTCAAGCCTCAAAATACAAAGCAGATGGCAAGATTTTCAGCTGGTGAAAAATCACAGTATATCACATGTAAGGAGTATCCTGATTGCTGACCATCAAGTGAGAGCTGCCATCATCCAGCCCTTAGCCTGCATTCTTGTAACAGGTGGAGCACTTCGTTAATGCATTTGGCTGATTTTCAATGGTGAAATATTCCCCCAGGGTTCTGGTTTTAAAAATAGCAGAAATCGGAGCTCTGTCTACAAAGGGATAGAAGGAGCACACTGTGAGATCTTGCCTCTTTTGTCCTACTGGGAATTGCTGGGCTAAAACCACACACTGAAGGATCATGCTGCTTGTTTTCTTTAGCATCCTTTTTCCCTCTTGTCTGTGACTTTTCAGATTTGTGAGTCAAGGAGCTGAGGAAGAAGTCTCCCTGGTCAGCTTTTCTTTTCCAGTTACAGGCTCCACAGACAAGCACCTCTCAAAATCAAACATACAACAATACTTTTGTCCTTACACACTGTTTCTATTCTCTATGAACAAAAGAATAGGTTAAAAGGAAGCCCTTACATAAACATGAACATACAGAGTTGTGGCTGGCTGTGTTTCTGTGCACCAATGGTACTTCTATGCTATGCAATACTCAAGGGATTTATTTTCCTTTAGAGGTTTGGTTATGAGATGCAGCTTCACCGAAGTCCTCAACTTGTGCAACTCTAAGCCTGTAAATAATACCAAGCTGGATGAGCAGCTCACCTTCTTTAAATTAGACTTGTTCAAATATGTCCCTCATTTGGGTCCTGCAGTAATTAGCCTGGAAACAGCGAACAGCCAGTTGCATTGAGCTGAACTTTTCTTTCAAAGAAGTGCCAAAAACAATTGAAAGAGACTAATGATATTTCCTGAGATCCACCTGTTGCTCAGTTTCCCTTCAATTAAGCGACAAAGGGGAGGTGCGGGAACCACTTCTTGTTATAAACACAAATTAATATTAGGACAAATGAAGCTGGGAAGAGAAAGGGGAAGGCAAGGAGAAACAATGAGAGAAAAGCAGCCTCAGCTTTATCATGGGCTGGCCATGCTCAGGGGCGCTCAGGAAGAGGCACATTCCGATACGACGCAAAGGCTGGAAGAACAATGCAGTCCTTCCTCAATAAGGCGTTTGAACATGCTAAATTATCCCTCTGGACATTATATGGAAGTGAAATACATCAAAATAAGAAAGGAGGAAGAAACACATTTTTGCCTTGATGAGGCACAGCCCACAATTTGCTGAGACATGACAATGGACTTCTAGTAAAAACACCAAACAGCAGATGAAGGTTTTTTGGGGGGAGTGTAATTGCCCTCCTGTGCTCTGCCACTGCGTAAGGGTGCCTTGGGAGCTCCAAGCTTTGGACAGCTGTCTCTGCTCCTGCTGCACTCCTGACTGCCTCCACAGCTCCTTGACAGTACTCTCCTCTCCATTCTAACACCTTCACTGACACCCATGATCACAACATGGGTCTAAGGAGCTACAACCCCATTGCAGCACTATCACCTTAATGCCTGTAGGCACAGAGCAGAACAGAAGATGACTAATTCATTAGTCTTTGGGAACTACCCAGCACCTGAGAGCACCTCCACAGTGTCCTGGCCTCCAAGACACCCTTCCTATGGAGTTGCTGCTCCATTAGGCAGTGGCTGTGCCTCTTCTCACCACAGTGTCTGAGAAACCAGATAATTACTGATAGCTGCCAGTGGGGGTCAAATGCCCTGTTCCAGCAAGAACTTTCCCCACAGTTGCCCCACCAACTCCCTCTGTCCTGCCTGTGTCCCATGACAATGGTTGTGGGAATGGTCCCTAGCCATCTCTCTGGTGATCCAGGATGAGTTTCCTCTGGTTCAGTGGCCCCTGCTTTGCTGTGGGAAAGGTGTCCAGCTCTGTAGACAAAAGCACCCCTTGTTGGCTTTCCTGTTGCCATATAAGATGTTCCAAGCCTCCTCCAAGAAAAGCCAGGAGTCAGGAGGGATTTTTCAGGTATCCAGGACGTTGGGAAAGAAGAAAAGAAATCCTTAAACAGGCTGTCTTGTAGCTTCTCCATTGCTGAACAGCACCTGGGCTTTGCAGAAGGCTTGGCACTGTAGTTTTGACACAAAGCTATTTTCCTTAAGCTCCCTGGTAACACTTTGACATTGCTGCCAGAAGCTTCACTGAGGAGCATTGTGAGTGTGTCCTGAACAGTGGAGACCTGTGTCTGCAAAGGATGCAGGTTGCTCTGCAGTCCCCCCAGGGTGCCACATGCAGTGTTCTCTCATCCCTAATCCTGTATGTCCTTACCTACTCTGGAAGGAAGCCTAGGTCTGCACTCCCCTGTGCCTGACATCTGAGGGACCACTCCTGTGCTATGCTCTGAAAAGCCCATTAGTCCCACCCTGTCAGCAGAGCCTGGAAAAGCCACTCCAACACTTCTCCAAAGGTATTACTTAGGACACATTTCATACCTCATGGTCACACATCTTCCAGACCCAGGTGACATACAGACACTGTTGGGAACTCAGCAGAGACTGGTGGAAAGACCACTTATGACCTTTGTCCTGGAACCTTGACAATGCTTTTTAGTGCTCTCCTCAAGAAGCTCACTTATTCCTGAGTGGTTTGTAAATTCAGATAACCTGTGTACTGCCCAAAATATCCCTTCCTTCACCCCAGAGATCTCATTGTCCCAACACTGGGAGACACTACAGCCAGGTACTTTCCCAACAGATCAGGTGAGAGCAAGTAATTCACTCCTCAGGAGGAGGCTATTCTGCTTTCAATTAAGATAATTTGTGATGAGATTACACTGGCGCCTATGTTTGTGAAGCATTCAGTCTTATTTAGCAGATGCCATCCCTGGTGATGACCATTTTGGCAACTATACCCTTGCTTTGACATGAAAATAGTGGCTGTCTAGGTGAACTTTCACTGAGAAGGGGAGTGAAAAACCCAATCCTTGTGGAGAACTAAAGATCATGCAGGGCAGTCTAATTTGGGTGTGTTAATGTGGGGCTCAGTTTGGTGTTGAGGTGACAGGGATCTGGTGATGAGGCCTCACTGTGGTGACTGTGAGCTGGGATAAAGTCACAGGGGGAACAACATCTGCTACTGACCCCAGCTCTGCCATCACATCTCCCAAGGAGAAACTTTCCATATGTGTAATGTTTGTGTGTTTTCATCCATTTGCATCTTCTGACTGCACAACCACTGTTCATACCACTCTCAGAGCCTGCTGGCATTGTGTTTTCACAAGTCTGCAAAGTACAGGCCAACTTCTGCTCTGACCTTTGAGCAGTTTGTGAAGTTCTTTCTTCAGAAGCAAAGCTTCATTTAAAACTGTGGTTTCTTGATTAAATGCTCTTTGGGGCAATTCCCTATTTTACACAAAGGTGGAAGAACACAGAAATATTGCTGCAGAAAAAAAGATAAAGTTTCAGGCTAGATTGTTTTCATGAGCATATGAAAAAATGCCTCCATTAAGGAGAATGTAAATACTCTTGAAAAATGGCCATCTCTCCAACTCTTACATTTGGGGTTTTTCTTGTGTGCATGTACTAACAGCATTTTGCTCATGGAGAAAAAGCACCTGCGATAGAGAGTTCACTCAGCCAATTGTTCCATCAATGATTTATATCATATTATCACGGGATTAGGATTATCATGTGATTAGGAACTGTCAATAAAGTCACAGTGTACCACCTTCACTTTTTTTTAATGTTGTATTAGGCATGGCAGTGAACCCTGAGCACTGGGTTGGGTTTGTCTGAGGATCTGTACCTGTTGCCCAGTATATAAATCTTTATGTAGAATGTAATCTGTGTTTTCAGATAGATATCTTGCTGCCCTTTGCTTGGGAAGCAATGCACATCTTTTGCCTGGATACATACACACACATTTATTCAATGGTGTTATGGAAGATATTTATTCCATGAGATTGATGGAGACTGAGGAGAGGAGCTGTCTGCTATGTAGGACCTCAAGAGGTCTGTGAGATGCACAGTCCTTTGTGGGGCCACAGCAGGAGGTTCTTCGCTGTGCCTCACACAGTCTTAAAGCCCATTCATACTTGCAAAAGCCAAAAAGGTGTGTATGTCTGGGACTGGGGAAATGGGAACCTTCCAACCTTCCCATCTTACCTTGGCTCAGTTTGCCATTATTTCTACCCAAGTAAAAACAACAGCTGATTATATATAATAAAGATAAATGCTACATTACAGTACTGTGTTTATTAAATCACTGCATTTGTAGGGGAGTTCCTTGGCATTGTTTGTCCGTGATATAAATATTTTAAGTCTCTGTCGGTAAGTGAGGCTGGTGTGTGTATATTACATAGTGTACTCTCTTATCCGGTTAAAAAAAGCAACAGATGCAAATTGTCCAAACAAACATTTTGTTTCTCCCCACAGCTGGCCTGATTGTCATCATTCCTTCCAGCCTCAGGCTCCTTCTCTGCTCTTGGTCAAACACGTTACATTTACAGGTGTGGGCTACACTGGTGAGGGACAACCCAAGCCATGGATTTCCCCTTTTCTCACAAATTCAGCCCAATGCTCCACCAGAAAGTTTATACCCATCTACAGTTCTCCACTACAGCCCCTTTTTCTTTTCCAGTCCACAGTTGAGAGACGAGAGAAGAGTTTATTTCCTCCCTCTTTGCAGCAACCACTTACATGACTGCATTTATGTTATTGCATCTCCTCTTAGTCCAGTCTTTATTCTAAACAAGTTCAGTTCTTTCAGCCTTCTTTCATAGGTTATGTTTTTAAGCTCTCTCATTATTGTTCCTGGACTGATTCCACATCCCTCTTGAAGTGTGGTGCCCCAGCCTGGATAGAGCACTCCAGTTGAGACCTTCAGCACAGAGGAGTTTCTTTTCTTGTGTTATTGTGAATAACACTCCTGTTGTACTTTGTATTTCACTTTGCAAAAACAGAGCAAAGTTATCCACTACCAAGGGGAAAGCAGGCTTTCTCTGTGTCAGAAATGACCAGTTCTCCACAGAAAGTCAAAAGAAGATCACACCAGTTGCATCTGAACTAAATTGTAGTGCTCTGCTCTTGCTTACTTCATGGTTCTGAGCACTTCACAACCCTTAGCAAGCCACTTTCTGATGAGACTGGGATTTGAGTTTAGCAGTTTAGCTCCACAAGGACCAGGTAGTGTTTATGAATCCCCTCTAGCTTTAGATAGGGGCACTAATGATAGAGCTGGGATGTAAAATCAAGGCTACCAAAATGACTGAAAAGTTCAGCAGAGAGGAAGGAGATGGCTGTGGGCAGTGGACAGTGGGATCATAGCAGCTACCAGCAAAAGACATTCAATTTCTGAAATGGACCCAAAAGGAATGGACTTGAGGAAAGGTAAATTTCACTTGGCATCAAAGCAAATGCCTAAGAAGAATTGTTCTGATCTTGCTGACCTTGCATTGCACAGATGTCATCACACAAAATAAATACAGCAGAATTACTGGAACACTCCATCAGAGACTGACGTAGATGCCAGGAGCACTGACGGATGCTTGTCCTCCCACATCCCAATTGTGTTCAGTCCCACAGAATAGATTTCAGGTTAACAAAAGAGTTAAAAAATTGTGAAATGCATGTAGGTACAGTCAAAGAAAGTGGGATGGAACCACATTTTTAATGGATCAGAAAAGGTGAGTGAAAACTGATGGTTGCCACGTGACAGTGAAAAAAATTCATTTGAAAGGCAAGGCAGCAGAATTGAGCAGAATTTGGTGTGGTGTGACAGTGTGGGCATTTGCCAGAAGACTGAAGGAGGGATATTCCATGTGCAGCTTGGCAGGGAGGGGAGGGCAGTCCCTTGCAACTCTCAGCCCTCCAATGTTTCCCTTAAGCTCTTTAGGGCAGGGATGGTGCTGGGCAGGAAGGCTCCACTCTTGAACAGGAGCTCTAGCAGACAATACAATTAATCTGGTTTTGATTTATGTTCTCTACATATTTTCAACACATTACTGTATTTCCTAGCACTGCCTTAAATATGTGCAAATACTGCTTGTGGAATATTTATATACTCAATAACTCTTTTAGTCTGTCACAGCTCCTGAACCCATTCAAACACCTCCTGTACTTGTGTCATTCTGCGGGGTTTGCAGGCTTTTTGCTGGAAAAGAAAGACAGCTGAAGATAGGATATAATCAGGCTTTTGCACAAAGCTGTAACAGTGGGAAATGTAAATAATCTGCTTCTAGTCTCCTCCTCTGAGGAGTGTTGGGTGTTACTCAAGCAGGTTGTGTATGCTGGAAATGTCTTAAAGATAATTTTATTCCAGTCTGTGTCTCAATGAGCTGCCTAGCTGGGGGACAGTAAATACCACGCAGAATTGTACATTTTCCTCTATGGAAAGTGAGTGCAGTGTGCAACCACTGCTCTTCTTGTTCCCAAGAGATTTTAGCATTAGAAGTATCCAGTGTAGCAAGCAAAGCACATCTTACTGGGAGTTTTCCAAGAGAGGATTTTGTTCTCAGAGGATGGCTTATTAACAAGCAGAAAACAGCCTGACAAATTTTGCATTCACATAAATAGACATAAGATTGCAACAGATGGGGTCTGTTTAGGTTTGGCTTTTTTTAACAGCACGAGGAAGGGTTCTCAACTAAACTGCATTAGATGATCCATCAGCAAGAGGGTTCAGTAGAAAGAACTGAAAGGGAAAAAAAAGTCCCATTCATTTACAGCTACAGCCATCCAAGTTAAAGCCTCTCTCTCCTGACAGCAGCAAGTGGCAAACTTAGGGAAGCAATGGGTCATGGGAAAGGTCCCATTAGATCAGTGGGAGCACACACTAAACAAATACAGTCACATGGATGCACACATTTAAATACTGCCCAAGGGAATATGTGGACATATGTTCAGTGTGGCAGCCTCTAGGCCTCAAGAAAGCTATGTTTAAAAAAAAAAAAAAAGAATTCCATCAATCAGTCCCTGGGCCCTGTGAAGTATGAAGATGAAAACTGCAAAGGAAACATGTGCTCAGCTTTCTCCACCAGCTGCCCCATTAAGCAGCACTGCTCTGCAATACTGCCTTGGAGACCCTGCAACTTCAATTCCTGTCTCCCTTTAAGCCCAGATGAGAGAGAGAGAGAGAGAGAGGGAGAGGGAGGGAGGGAGGAAAAAGGAAAGAATTATAAAGATAGCCTAGCACCATTTAGCTTTTTCTGTGACCCATCCATCTTGCCAGTGGTAATGAAATTTACTTTTTATGTTGGTCTCTGTCCTTTTGAAGGAGCTGACTGAAGCCTATATGGTAATAGAAATGCTATTAGCACAGCAAAGCAGGGAAAAAAGAAAAGACAGACACAAACTCGAACATGATAATCTGACTGTGCCAACTCAGTTGGTGCCAGCCGGGGCTTTGTGATGCCATCTGCAGCAATACTGTCACTGGGGCATTTCCCTGCCTAGGAAAATGAGATCAAATCAAAGTAAAATAAACGGGTCTTCATCCCAAAGCACTGCACCACTTGCAGATAATAATTTAACAGTCGGGTGTGCTCCCTTGCTTCTCAGGGCCCAGGCACATTGCCACAGTGTGTGCAAAAAAGGATCCTCCAGGGTCTGCCCAGGGGCAGGCAGAGGAGGGTGGCCTTGTCCAGAGTGGCTGTGCCCAGGGGCAGGCAGAGCAAGGGGGCTGTGCCCATTGTGGCTGTGCCCAGGGGCAGGCAGAGCAGGGTGACTGTGCCCAGCAGTGGGAGGACAGGCTGGCACTATCTAGGGGCTGGCAGTATCCAGGCTGCTGGCTTTGCTGTGGGGTGCAGATCTTTGTCATTCCTGTGATGAGGTGTCAGAGTTGCTTGGTTTGGAGCAGCATTGAAGAGCTGGGCCATTCAGTCCTGTATTCTCCCTGGTGCCTCTGGAAAAGCCATAGAAAGCACTTGGGATGTATCAGCATCAACTGTTAGCCGTAGTTTCAAGAGACATTGTTTTTACCTGGGTACAGGATTGGGTTTCTTATCTTGTACCAGGCAGTAACTCCACCAATGCAACAGCATTTGCAGGACATCATCTAAAAATGCAGTTCAGCCACCAGCCTGCCTCTAGCGAGCAAATGGACACTTTGAAGGCTGTCCCCTTGCTTCAGGGATTGGCTGCTCCCATGTACTGAAGATATCTTTCCTAGGAAAAGGAGCATTCTGCCCTCTGTTTCCAGACCAGCCCTCCTGGTGGCCTTGAAGTATTTCTTTCAAGAGTCATTCTCCCCATCACAGTGGGCAATGGATACAGGCAGAGTTGGTTTTGGGACACTGCGGTGTTTGAAGCAGCAATGTAACCATGGCTCTGCTGCCCAGAGTCTGCTGGCCCTGAGGGTACTGGGAAAAAGCAGGATACCTGCCAGGGCAGGACTGCAGGGAAATCTCCTTTTTATGGCATGTTGGAGGAGAAAACCCTAACCTTATGTGGATATCCTGCAACCCTTCAACGCTCCTAGAAAGCTTTGCGGAGCTACGCTGTAGTGGGTTTGCAACAGGCTCAGTCCACAGCAGCGTGCAAAGCTGCCATGGACCCTGATAAAATTGCACTTTGCCCCCATGGGACCTTTACTTGCTGACAGAATTTGTTCTGTACTTTGGGAGCATTGGGTACAAGGGCTTGTAAGGGTTGTAGGAAGTGGGAAGGCATTCTGAACGACAGAAGGGGAAGAGAGGTGCATGGTAAGCAAGGTTTGGGCTGATTAATGTTTGTCCTTCAGCTTTATACTGATGTTCCAAAAGATTTCATCCCCTCCATCCCCCAGATCAGCCCCATTAATCAGTGGTGGGGAACCTCCAGAAGTGCAACCACTCCAGGGACCTCATGATGACTGGAAGCAGGGAGAGACAGATCCAGTCCCTGCTACAGCACCAGATATCCATCTGGTCACTTTGGGATGCTCTAAAATCCAGCCTAAGATTTCCAATTGCTTGACTTTTTCCTTCTGAAAGACAAGACCTTATATTTTGAGAAGAAATACACAGGCTTCCATTAGACTGTAAGCTGAAATATGCAGCTCACCTCCATTACAGACTTGCTGAAAATTTAGAAGACAGTAATTTTAAATCTATCTATCTATCTATCTATCTATCTATCTATCTATCTATCTATCTATCTATCCATCTATCTATCTATCTATCTATCTATCTCAATATATGCTTGGAAAACTGCTCACAGATAATTATCACTCCCAGTACAGATACAAGACTGCTCCCCCCCTCCTTCTCTCCCCATACACAGAGCCCATCACACACAACAAAGAGGGAGGCAGAAGCCTGCATTTTATGTCCCTTTTGACCTACAACATGGATCTGTTCCAATCTAGCAGGTAATTAAGTGATGAGGCATCCTTTTAATCCACATTTTATGTTCACAATCAGGTCTTTGGGGTATTGATATAATTAAATCATGTGATCCCCTATAATGAAATCCTTAATTAGGGAAAATATAATTAAACTGGGTTTCTTAAAAACGGAATGTCGCAGTGCCTAAGTGTGTTTTTCCTTTAAACATGCAGAGTATTTTCTTTTAAACATGCACAGCAGACTAAATCTCCCACTGATGTTTTACTTAATTTTCTGTTTAAAACACTACTATCTATATTTAATAAGTTTAAACAGCACGAAAGGATTTGAAACAAATTTTCAAAAATATTTTTTAAACTAGCTCAATGCAAAATTCCAGATTCCAGACATTTTACTTCATATAACAGGAAAAAAAATTACTCAGGCTGAGACCTGTGTTTGGCAAATCTCATGTTCATAATGTTTTTCAATCGTGAAATACTGAAAACAAGACATATTTTTGGCTTCTTTGTTTGCTTTTTAGCATTAAAACATTTCTTCATAAAAGTTGCCATGCAGAGAGAAGGTGAAGACCCTGAGGAACTATTCCTTAACCTCTCAGTGGAACATTATCCAGCAAGTTTTTGGTAGGGGCAGAGGAGGGGGAGATAGAGCTGGGGACATGGCCCAGCTTTGGCCCCTCTGTGTCTGTCCCTTTGTGCTGCTCCCTGTTGGAGTTTTGGTTTTCTTGGGGGTAGAGATGGCCTTTTTGTCCTCTGTTGGTCCAACCCATGGCACAGTGCCACCCTGCTTTGTAATTAGACTTTGTGGCTTCTCAAGTGGTGGAATCAGTGACATTCAGAAAGGACCAAGGGTAAGAGCCCCCATAGCAGCAGGCAGGGATTTCTGTGGGGTGCATGCCTGATACACAGCAGATATGTATTTAACAGGTGGGCACTGCAGAAACATGAGGATGAGCTTCCCAGGGTAATTTTGTGAGTATAGATACATCCCTTCATGCTACCTGGCACATTCATCTACTGTGCTTTCCTGGGAGAACAGCAGGAGCAGATCCCTTCCTTTTTATTTCCCCATTTATGCTAGTAGATGGCAGATTGGTTACAAAAAACTTTGAGTGTCTAAGACCCTAAACCGACAAGCACCAGCGTCTCCTATCTGCTCAGGGCTGCAGGCTTGGTTCAGGGTCACAGATGCCAGGGAATGGCTTGGGTACCACCTCAGCAATGGGCAAACAAAAAGGCTGGCTCTGCTCTCTGCATCCTGCCCTGGATGCCATCAGGCCTTTGCTGCCAGTCCTGCTTGTAGGATAGTGATGCTGTGGCTCCCTTTGAGTTGAGCAATATGTCTTGTGCTGGTTTAGGCAGGAACAAAAAGGAAATGGAGGGATGGAGAAGGCAGAGTGTCTGAAATTGCTGGAAAGCAGTCTTTGAAATAAGAAATATAATTTAATGTATGGTTACAGTTATGCAGAAAGCAAAATAAGTTTTCTCTGTTTCTATTGCAGTAAGATCAGAAGTAGCACCTTTGGTAATGAATTACATAAAACAAATCTTACTTGTTTTATCTTGATAACCTGTGAAATGCAGCCTCTTTTAAAATAATTTGATTATAGCTGCAAATACTTTGCCACTTGAAAGCAGTGTCTGCTTAGCTGCCTGAGTGCAAGACAATCTGTGAGAGGATAAACACCACATCTAAGACTTGCCATTGACATTTCCCAAAGAACCAAGCTAGAGGATTTTAATTACTGACAGGTTTTCAGGGTCCACATTAATGCTGACCCCTGAAGACAAGTATATAAAATAATTGCATTATTTCTGGAAATAAATAACTCCTTAAAAGGGCACAAACTTTTGACAAGTCTCCTGAAGGAAGTGGTGAATCCAAAACTGGTGCTGGATTGAACCTAAAACTGGTGATTAATGATGATGCTCCGAGAAACATCACATATTTTAGGATTCATTTTTCAGGAAAACATCAGCAGTTGTGAAAAATCTCAAGCTCTGTAGGATATGTGGTTTTCCTTGTAGTTAGTTTCTCACTGAAAATAGCAGTGAGATTGGCATTTCTATGTCTCCCTTCTCCCACAGACAGGATGCTAGGTTTTCCACTGGCCTTCTCCAAAACTCCTGTTCTCCACACCACTTTGTGTTTTTTTGGCCACTGTTAGTGTTTCTCAAAGAGCATTTGCTGCTAATGGGCAATGTTGAAGCACATTCCTAACACCTGATAACCTTTCCAAGGTAACTGTAATGAGTCAGGCTTCCCAGCTCCTGTCTGAGCCTCAGCTTCTCCTGGGCAAAGCAAATCTATAAAAGAGCCAATCTAAGGTGTTCACATTTGTGTTTCCATTCTGCAGTGCAATTCTGAATTTTGTCCTAGTACTCACTTACTGTGCTTCAGCTTGCACCAGAAAGCAGTTCCAGAGATCCCAAGTTGGATTTTTTCTGTGCAAAACTAAGCTAAAACACAAGGTACAAGAGCCCAGCCTTATTTGCTCTGGCCACAAGTGGACATTCAGTCCTGGGGATTAGATGAGGATGCGAGTCAAGAGAAAATGCACCCCGAGAGCCAAACCTGTCACGGGCTGCATCAAGAGAGGTGTCACCAGCAGGCTGAGACAGGAGATTCTCCTCTTCTACTCCATTCTTCTGAGTATGGGCACAGTATTTACCTCGAGTACTGTGTCCAACTCTGGGTTCCCCAACATAGGAAGGACATGGAGCAAGTCCAGAGGAGTTCCACAAAGATGACCAGAGGGCTGGAGCACATCTCTTATGAAGACAGGCTGAGAGAGTTGGGATTTTTCAAATTAAAGAAGTGAAGCCTCCTGGGACATCTTACAGCAGCTTTCCAGTACCTGAAGGGAGCCAACAAGAAAACAGGAGAGGGAGATTTTTCAGAGGCATGAAATGATAGGACAAGACAGAGTGGCTTTAAACTGAGAGAATGAGTTTAGATTAAATATTAGGAAGAAATTCTTTACTATGAGGGAGGCGAGGCACTGGAACAAGTTGCCCAGAGAAGTTGTGGTTACCCCATCCCTGGAAGCATTGAAAATCAGGCTGGATGAGGTCTTGAGCAACCTGGTCTCCTGGAAAGTGTCCCTGGCCATGGCAAGGGACTTGGAACTAGGTGGTCTTCAGGGACCCTTCCAACCAAGCCAGCCTATAACTCCATGCCTCTGTGTACAGGGTAGTGGTTGGTCCTCAGCAGTAACCAGCTGTGTCTGATGGGGCACTAGACAGGCTCCTCTGGGATTCCTGACCAGGCTGAAACTGCAGCCAGAGCTTTCTCCCAGCCCTGAAACTCTGAGCCATTGCTGCATCAGGACTGACTGGCTTGGATAGAGCTGCCTCTGAAACTTCTGCAGGAATGACAGACATGGCACAAGGGTGTCCAGAAGTGGGGAGGGAGCCACACTAAAGGAATCTTGGCAGTATGTGCCTAGAAAACTTGAGTGAGGAAGCTGGGGTGCAAGCCCAATATTGTGGCGTAATCTCCTGCCTGGCAATCGCTGTACTTGCAGCAAAACCACTGGCAGCTGTGGTTTAATCCCTGGACCACAGGAAAAAAATTCTCATGTGGTTATATCGGCCTTTTAACACATTGTGTCATGACTGTGGTGCAGAATGAGAGAGAAATGTGGCTTCTCTGCACGTGTTGATGCAGCTATCAGTGTGGAAACAGAGCGGTGATGTCCTTAGCAGTAGCTGGGAGTGGAGGCAAACAGCACACAGCAACACAAGGAGGAGAAAGCCAAGCATTCCAGGGCCAGTACAGCCCAGTACCTGCTGCACACAGTGCACACACAGCCTGCAGGCTCCTGGACAGGATCTGGAGGCAGTGGGAAGCAGTGGGGACCAACACCCTGCTCCAGTGCTGCAGGGCATCTGAAGCTTTCTGCATCTTATGGGTCCTGCTGTACTGCTGCAAAAGCTGGAAACCAGCACCACAGGCCAGACAGTCCCCACAGCCCTCCCTGTGGGGCAGCCCTGATTTTCCAGTAACACCAGCGCTGCTGCACTGGGTCATTGCTACTGGTGTTGATGCCTTGAGTTTTAGCTTTCATGTTTTTCAGATTCTGTGCTGCCTAGGGGTGTAGCTCTGAGCCTCATATTAAGTGTTAGTAAGCTCTCTTCACAGAGTAGGTAGACAGAACAAATCTTTTTCCTACTGGAGAGCAAGGACAGTGAGTACAATTTTCAGGCCCAAAAGCATAAACAATGGTGGATTGAAGGGAGAAACAAGAAGGATGAGACCTCATGACCTGAGGTTGTGGTTGGACATCTGGGCCCCAATATGCAAATGGACCAAAACTTATAAAAGTGTAGGACCTTGTAACTAGTCATCTATTTTGTCACCATTCTTAGTCCTTGAGTGTAGCCCTGGTCAAGGCCTGTCCTGCCCAAGGTGTACCCTAAAGGTCTTTCAATAAATATCTACATTATTCTCTAGTTCTGCTCAGTCTCTGTTTCAGGTCAGCCTTCCCAAGGTATCAGTGTCATTGTAAACCAGGATGCAAAATGCAGAGATTAGGAGGAAGTGAGAGCCAGCTTGCTTTGGCTCAGGTGAACCACGTGTCAGCTCCTCCCATGATAGTCTTGTCATGTTGTCCGTAGGAAATAAAAAAGAAAATTATTCAAATGTGCAGACTGGGTGAGCAGTAGCATTGCTGAAAACACCTGGTAATCACAACACGCCTCAAACTGAGCAGGCAGCACCACGTCACCTTTGACAATTTTCTTTCAAAAAGTGAAAAACCACAACCTTGACCAGACAACACTTTTGTCCTATGAAAACCATTGAAAATATTTATTTCAAATGCTTCTGAAGTCTCAGCTGGGACAGTGAACCTGGCTATGAGCTCTGATACTAGTAGGCAGGCCAAAATTACAAAGTTGAGGCACCACAAAAGGCTTCAAGGAGAGATTGACAGAAATAGGTTTGCCTTCCCACAGAGGAGGGAGAGTAAAAAGTGCTACAAGGAGAACATCCCTGTATATAAAGGGATTGCTGTTTTAATGAGTAAGATCAGCCATTCCTCATCACCTCTGGCACTGTGACAAGATTAACTGCATTATGAGAGAACAAAGGAGATGAAAAGCAATGCAGAGAAAAAAGCATAATAACTAACAAAGGTATAATAGACTTGTTTGGTACAGCCATTGGATACATCATTGGGTAGTTTGTGAGACCAAAATCCTCCTCACTAATATGTAAGCACAAGGCCAGGCAAACCCACAGCCTCAGGGCATCAGAAGTTCTGCCAGGGGTTCTGGAGGTCCTTCCAGCCAACATTTAACAGCCCTGATGAAATATAGCAATGAACCAACAACATTTTCAGGTTTTTTGTTGTCATGGAAAATGATGCTGAGACAGTCATCTTCGATAGATTGTGTATACCATCGTGTATTAAATTAAACTACTTTCGTGCATACACTGCTATTTGTCTATCTTACTGTAATTGTTTGTGTTTAGCAAGAGGCAATTTGAAGGTTGTTTATCTTCAGCTCTGATTTGCAGCCTGAAAAGAAGCAAAAAGGAAAACTTCCCGTGGCTTTGTATCAGCTTAAACAATCGAATAGAAAAGATTGCAAGTTAAGTAAATGCTTCAGCATGTTTCTCTGCTCCACAAATAGAATTTTTAGCTGATATGACCAAAGAGAAATTGTTCCAATACTTATTCTGCTTTCCTTGGAAAACAAGTTTTCCCCAACATTAGGGGCATGTATTCTCACAGAGCAACATTGTTGACCATGGTTTTGCTAAGGTGCTCCCCCTGAATATAGTGGCTGCTAGTTTGTTTGGAGTTTTCTTTTGGGTTGTTTTTTTTTGGTTGTTTTTTTTTTTTTTTTTTGCAAATAATGTCTCTTAACAATTTGTTTTTGTTGTTTGCTGTTTACGTTTTCTCACATTTTTGAGGAAGATATTAAGCTTCTTTAATTTTAAGATGTTTAATATGATTCTCTCAAAGTAAGAAAATCAGCCTTATTGTCCTCACTGTTGTGCACATGCTGTGCTGATTTCAGGTTGATGAAACACCATGTCAGAGCTAAGCTCAGACCAAGTGCAAGTTTCACAACATCCTCCTGTGACTTGTAGAGAGATCCAAATGGAGCGTCTTGTTTTTACAATTGAAGATGGTACAGAAATGAGCAACCTTGGTTTTTCTGCATTGTCTGCCTTTAGAACCATGAGATGAAAAGTGCATGAAACCCACTAAGCTTAAATGAACATGACTCCTAAAGTTAGCTTTTGCAATACCAAATTGCTGCTGGTGTGCATGGCATTCCCAGACAGCATGTATCTCCCCAGCCCAGATTTTAACAGCAGGCCCCATACTGATGTTTCCACAGAATCAACACTTCAGACATTTGAGTGCAGTTCCTATACTTAACAAATTTTGTGCAAAACATTAAGTGCTAAAGTTCTCCCCATGCCAAGTGTCCTGCTCTACCCTCCGGCTTCTTCAGCAACCACGGAATAATGGAAACTTTGCAAAGTGTCAGCTATTTGTTTGATAACTGTCATATGCTTCAGGAAGATGTATTGTCAATAGTTGTCATCTCAGGAGAAATGTTTAACAAGAATGCCTGTTTGTTTAGCAAAGCTAACGAAGACTTGGAAATTGAGCCTTCTCATAACACACATCACACATGGAGTCCCTGCCACAGGACCTCACACACTGGATTTGCTTCACTGTACATACGTCTCAAGCTCAGTGCTCTTAAGTTTTATGAAGATTTTTCTCAGGGCTTAATTTGATGCAACTAGCAGCTATTTTTTTAAACTATCCAGAAACTGCTTGCTTTACAATTTGCTTCACTGCTGCAGTGTTTGTGGCTTGAACTCATAATATCCACACTGTTCCTTTTCTTTAAACATTTGCTTCCAGCTCTGCACTCTGTGTGATGCTCTTTAGTGGCTTCTTCACATGTTCCATTCTCACAAAACAACTTTGCATTTAATTAAATGTACATCTTTTTTGCATCTAAACATCAGGGTTTTATTGACAAGTTTGTTTTGGCAGAGAGGGAGCATGGTAGAGGAAAGCCAGTTACAAATTGTTTCTTAAGACAGAAAAAAAAGCCACCACAGTATACCAGTGAGACTTCTAGCAAGGAAGAATGGATGGGAAAGGGATTGCTTCAATGGACTACACAGAAAAGCTTTATACTGGGTAGCGTTTATATGGGTCTCTCTCCTGAAGCACCCAGAGTAATAGACTGCATTACAGCACACAACTCATTTTATCTTGCCAATTGTTCTCACTCCTAACCACTAAGGGGAAACTCTAAGAAAAGAGCTAAATAGGCTCACCTTCACTGGTTATGGAGAAGGGAGAACACATTATTTCAGAGTTTCAGGAAGTATGTTCCTTTCTGTTCTCTCTCCTCCTATTTTCAAAGCACATCCTCTTTTCCACTGTTTCTTTTATCTTACACACTTTTCCATGCAGGGGAGGAACACCAGCTAATTTGGTGGGCTCAGAGCCATCCCTGTCAAGACAGCTCACACTGCAAACCCCCAAAACATCTTCCAAAACCCAAACAAAAGACTCATTTCTTTTTATTTTTCAAGATCCCTGCAAATAACTCACTTCTATTCCTTGGCAAGCTTGCAAACTCTGGTCCTACAGCCTCTGCCCTTCCTAAATCTTCACTATGCAAGAGTCATCAAGCACACAGACTTCTTTCCTTACTACTGGAGCCAAGAACCTTGCTCTGCTGATTGCATGAAGATAATGTCACAGATAAAACCAGGCACATCTTTCTTTCAGCTGCAGCACTGCCCTTCCCAGCACAGAACCCTTTTCACTCCCCAGGACAGGAGAGTCCTCTGTCCTCTATTTCCCTCCACCTGTCTGATTCTGGCCACACTGGGAAATACACCTACAGTGGCTTTACTTCCGCTCACCTCACTGTAACCAGTAACACTTTGTGATGTATTACAGGGATAGCATCATCTGCTTCAAAGCCACTAACACTTTTTCTTGCTGGCTTTTACCTGTTAATTTAGAATTAAATTAGCCTGAGACTCACACTGTAAAAAATACATCGTATATATGTAACTTGAATTCACACCCGAGCCACATTGGAAATTCATGCTTGTGTCCTTTTGGCACTGTGGGATGTTTTGTGAACTGTGTGCCCAGAACACAACCCATTCTACTACCATGTTGCTGGAAAAGATGGAGCAATGCCAAGTGGAGGACAAAGATACAGGCACATTTAAGTAGAGTAATGTGACATTTCTTTTCCTTTGAAATATTTTCTAAGAGACAGCACTATTTTAAATTCACAGACAATTGGAAAGGACAACAATCCTGTATGATTAATTTCACAGGCAAAAGATAATTAAGATATTCTCTCTGTACTGCTAAGAAGATCTAAGTAGAGTTGTCTCTGATCCTTACTTTATGTTTTTTTTTTTCTTTTTTTTTTCTGGTATAGCCTCTGAGAGGCAACAGCCAAGGGAATTCATAGCAGTCAAACCTGTGCCAGATCACAGCACAGCTGACATCGTACCTCCAGCAGTGGCCTCCCACTAGATGCTCTGGGCAAAGACAAAAACAACAGAAAGTGCCAAACCAAACCTTGCTCCCCGTGGGCAGTCCCTCATCCTTTAGCTGCAAAAATACTAGGATCACAAAGAAATCAAGGGCACCACTATATAAAATTCTATGAGGATTCAGCTGATTGAAATTCTTAACAAAACTCTTGGTGTCTTTCAAAAAGCAGACTTAGGCTGAGCTCCCAGTGAACTAAAGTGGGCTTCTCCTGCCTTTCAAGGAATTAATGGAGCACATATCACTCTTTCTAAGATACCTATGGAAAAAATTTCTTTTAAACCTTCTAGCAATTGATCTGTACCCTAAGGCAAGTTCAGCTTATTGTGCAGATGAACACAGGACCTTCTGCTCCTCTTTTATGAGGATCTATTCCCAAAAAGTTAACCATCTATTTTCTTGTTTTGCCTAAAATGTAGATAATTTTGCAGGTTGACCATCAGTCTATTAATGAGCCTCTTCTTATATTGTGTCTGATTTTTTTCTTCATTTATTTAACATGATGTTATGGTTGCCCAAGAAATACCTCTAAAAGGAGTAAATTAGCCTTCCCTCCATACTTCTTAGGTATCCAATAATTATTTTATGACAAATCAAAATGAAATAAGATCAAGATTTTCAGGAGTTTGTCTTCTCTTAAAATTGTTTTCTGATCAAACATATTCACAGATTATAAAACCAACACTACTGTGATCATCCTGCATGATTTTCTCTGTAACAGAGTAACTAAAAGTCCTCTGAATCAAGTAAATGATCTCTTTTTTTTTCTTTCGGGGGGAAAACAGATGAGAAAAGCATGTGCTTTGAAAGTCCCGAGTAATAGAGAATGCCTCACAACCCTCAGTAAGTAATTTCAGTAGTTCATTGTCCTCTGTTGCAAATCTACCCTTTAGCTCGCATCTGCCTAATTTCAATTCCTTGCTCTAGGTTTTGTTGTGCTCTGGCAGACTGAGGCTGATGCATTGCCAGATTTCCTTTCCCAGGGAAGGTGCTTGGGCAGGGCAGGAGCCCTTGCTGTTGCACTGGAGATAGACATTTCCTTGTTTTTCACTCAAGACTGTAGCTCTGTCCAGCTCCCTGCCCTGAAGCCCGCTCTCTCTTGCAAACTTTGCTCTCCAACAGTCTTTGTATATGCCATGGCTTTCATTTTTCTTCTAGATCACTGATAGAAGTGTTAGCAAACTTGGTTCAGGAAGACATCACTTGAGAGCCACTAGAAAGATATTTTCTGCTTTCTGTTAATTTTGGAGATGTATCAGCTGGTTTCTATCCAATCCATCTAGTGCATTTTATATCTTTCTAGCCTCTTCATTAACAAATCTTGCAAGACCAAGGTTTCCATACAAAGTCCAAGTGTCTCAGTCACCCAAATATGTAAATTCACTAAAAAGAAGAGAGAAATCAGATTGCTTGGATAAAATCTATTTCCTTGCTTCCTAATTTGCTGGCAGAAACCATATAACTGCCTTCTAATTCCCCATTAAGTAAATCTCACATGAGCTATTGATTCAACATTATTTGTTTGTTGTCACAAGAAAGGAACTCGAAAAAAAAAAGGTTTACTGTAGGTAAGAGGCTGTGTGGAAGAACATCTGTTCTCACTAAAAGCATCAGTTTATTGCACAACATTAATTGCCAGTACCAGGGCGATACAGCTTCAGAGTGAAACCACCCAAGGCTCCCACATTTTAACATCAGCGTGGGCCTTCTAAACAGCTGTGAGCAAAATAAAAGTGCTCTTTGCCTGTGTGAATAACATTTCCCAGCAATGCACCTAATGTGGAAAGCAAGGGTGGCTTCTCTAGGAAATTGAAGGAAAAATAGGCCTTGTCCAAAAAAACACCCATCACGGCCCTTTTTTTTTCTTCTTCCAGTTTTTCTTTTTTTCTTTTTTTCTTTTTTTTTTTTCTTCTTCCTTTGTTTTCTATTAAGGGGAGGGGGAAGCTGCGAGAAGGCTCAGGCAGAGACAAAAGACGAGATTTGTCTTCAAATAGCAGCACTTAAATGCTAAGCCCCAGCCACGGCAGGTGTTTCAATCCCTGATGAGCAGGTGCAGCAGACTGGCTATTGGGTCTTGCAATGCCCTCCAGCCAGATTAGACCATTCATTCATGGAAAGAAAAGGAATGTGCAAAGCCACTGGGGATCTGGCCAAACGCTGGGTGACTCTCCAGACCGCCAAGCTCCGAGAAAGTGCCCAAGGCCAAAATAATGGGAGCCTCCACTCGTAGCGCCTGCCTTGCATCTGCTGCCGTGTCTCCTGGAGCCAGCCCGGCGGAGCGGCTGCCACCACCCCGAGCCTGCCCCAGGGTGCTCTCATCCTGCTCACTGTCCCTTGCCAGCACTGCCACCTCCTCCTGTCCCGGGGAGGCAAACCTGGGCAGGAGGGCAAGGAAGGAGGCATCGCTGAGATGCCCTCCTTCCCCATCTGGGCACCCCACATTCCCTCAGAGGAACTCCGAGGGCACCCCACGTTCCCTGCCCCGTGGGTGGGGTGTGTGGGCAGGAAGAGGAGCTGCCCTGCGGGCACAGGCGGCACGGGTGTGTGCAGGGCTGCACACACAGCACGGGCCCGGCCTCTGCAGCCTGTGCGTCTGGGTTCACCTGCAAGTTTAAAGGCCGAGGATTTCTCTTGGTTTGCTCCAAGCCCACAGTTTGAGCTGGAGAAGCATCGTGCCGGTGAGTGAGGCCCTCGAGGCACCCCCTGACGCGTGGGCAATCCAGGCAGGGTGACACGGGGAGAGGGGCTCCTCAGCAGCGGCCCCTCACCAGGCAGATGGGTCCCCCACCCCACGCGGTTGTATCTGTGTGGGACAGGGCCGTGGGGGAGACACGTGTTTCTCCTAAAACACTGCAAAATGTGAAACAGCTGAGAGCTGCCTGTGTGTGGGGGCCATGCTGCCAGCAGCTGGCTGTACCCCACACAGCTCCACGGCTGCCCGTGAAGGGGCAGTGTGTGCCACATGCATTCCTGGGGGGAGACTGCACAGGCCCCCCAGCCTTTGAGCGAGCATCACTCCTCTCTCTGCTTCTTGGTCATCGCTGTGGGTCACATCTTTCACCTCCTTACCTCCTCCCTGTTCCCCCACTCCTTTCCGCACACCCTGCAAAAATGAGATGGAGCGGGTGTGTTTGAGGCAGGTCCCGCAATCCTGTATTTGGCATTTGTGAATGGGATATATGGTAGCCCAAAAGCCAGCAAAGGAATCATATGTATTGGCAAAGGGCAGGATTCTTCCACCTCCTGCTTATTAGCTCCACAACTACCATTAAAACAGACACCTCATTAATGGCTTGTAATGAGCACCAATAAAGCATGTGCTGGTAAATAGTAAATATATGTGGTTATTTGAGATGGCAATTACAAGGGTAGCTGATGTTGTTGGATGACTCAGTTCTGAAATATTATGATTGGGTGGGATTGCACCAGCTAGTCACAGCTTGGTAACAAGGAGCTGGCAGATTGACCAGGCCTTCCTCCTCCTTGGAGGGTGCTGCCTGCTTTCCTTCCATTCTCACAGGCAGCTCAGTGGGTGTGATAAAGAGCACATTCTCTGATGCATATTTGTGCAGAAAATATCTTACTGCCTGTAACAGTGCCAACGTCTACCTGCAGAAATCATTTCTGCAGAGAGTCAAGCTATATGGGAAAGCTCTTAGAAGCATGATGAATTGTAAGCATCACTTTCTCCGCTGGAATGGGTGTAGAAGTAGGTAGAGTGTACATATTTGTGGCATAGTCTGAGAGTCCAAAAACACTTTGCAAAGCAAAAATTATGGTCCTGAACCCATGTAAAAGTGGTGTTTAGAGAAAGAACTTAGGGAACTTGAGGGAGGATCTATAAAACCAAAGACCGTAATCACAAGGTATCTCAGCAAGGATGAGTATGGCAGCTGGTGATAGGGAGAAGGCAGGCAGCAGGATGGCTGCTCCCTGTGCTTGGGAGTCAGCCTGCTGATGTTGTCTACTCCCTGTTCATTTCTTGCCCTTATGGTGTAACTCCTGGAGGTTTTTTTAAAAATTCAGCCTAAACTCCTACGGTGGAAACGGCAAATTCTGACTGGAATTCTGACTGTGACTACATGGGAACTGAAACCCAAAAGACAAGTCTATTATTCTGGTAAGGGCGCTCTCATGAGCCCTTTGCAAAGCAGTCACCAGCTGGGTCTGCCCTGATGTCACAAGTTTCAGTTCTGTTGGCTTCACTGGCAACCAGAGCATCTTGTCAAGCCTGCACAGCTGGAGAGGTGAAGAGCTCACACAGGGCAGGGCAGGCTCAGAGGTGGCTTTGGACACATGCTTTTCCCCAGGTTTTGGGTAGCAGCATGGGAAGACTGCTACTCTGGAGCCATCAGGAGGGGTATCAGGACAGACACCTCCACAAAACTGTTTCTTACTCAGACCTCACTTCCTCCAAGCATCCATGTGCTGCAAAGGCTGCTCATGGACAATGGATCTGGAAGAGACACCCCATACACAACCTTCGAGTTACCAAGATTGTGCCTCTGCCTGATTAAATTGCACCTCTTCTGTCACCCGTGAGCTTACTGGCTTAGAAAGGAGGAATGAATTTGTCTCAGATGGCCAAAATACTATTAAAAAGGCTATTTCAGTAATTTTCCTGACAAGTAAGTGCTAAAAAAACCCCTAGGAGAATCTAAACAACTTCAGTTTTGTGAGGCTGGCTCAGCAAAGAAAAGTCTTTAAAAATTAATCATGGGAAAAGTAACCTGCCTTATTCCCTCACAAGAAGGGCCAGGAGACAAAGAACACTGGTTATTCCTGCAGCTGCCCCATCAGACTGACCCCCAAGGTTGGATGACACCCTGGAAGAGTGGGAGAGCATGGGGCAGGGACATTTCAGCTTGGCATACGTGGCACAGCAGTGATTTTACTCTGCAATCATCACAAGCATTAGAGGAGAGAGGAAAGGGAAGATCAACAAACTTTCATAGTGCAAACATACATCCTGATCTGGCAGCAATGCATTGCAGCCATCCCCTCTCAGGCTCTTTGGGTGGGCATGTTTACAGCACAGAGCACAGAGCACTAGCAGGGGCATGAGGAAAACATCACAGCTGCAGCAAAGAAATGTTTGGTTAGACCTCCTGAGTTCATCAGAGCATTCCTGATTTTGGGAGGCAGATGACACCTATCTACAGCAGACAACCCCTTGCACACAGAGGGTATAACAGAGTGTGGTCCTGCCTGTGTCCTGTGTACACCGGCACCACCAAGCATGCAACCCTGATCTGCTGGGTCTTCTTCTGTCTTGATACATGGTCTAATGCATGCCTCAAAAAAACTTTTCAAACCAGATGCCTTGTGGACTCCCAACTTCTGAGCCAGTAATGAATGAAGGGTGCAAAGTGGCACGTTTGCCCTTGATTTATCAGGTTCTGTAGATATCTCATGGTTTACATTTTGGAGGCATCTTTAGCAGGTTTCTCACCCCTTTCACCTACACAGCCTTTCATCTGTAATAAACTCCTGTAGCATCTACCCCAAGTAGGACCCTGGGGCAGATGAACTCTTTCCTGTGTGTCTACAACATGCTGACAAGGCTGCAGGTTCAGGCACACGATGCTATGTGTCATTTTTGCACAACCAAAATGTAACTGCTGAGGGTGAGCGAGAATTCTTATGGGGCTGTCTTGAATACTTCCAGGCTGATTCCTTGCAAGCATTTTTTTACCTCCAAAGCACTGTGTCTAGAAAGCAAGACCAAAGAAACCTGGGGCTTGAAAAATCCTGAGACACTATCATTTTCACTGCCAGTGCTGCAGATGCCTCCTTTGATATGTTCCAGACAGAAGCTGTAATTTGGCATGGATTTTTCTCCCCTATTTGTATAGTGTGCCAGATGCCTTGCTGTTCATGGACCCAACCACACTGCTACTAAGGAGCCAGGAAAGCAAACAAGCAGTGGTGACATGCCAGTGGTACAAAATGCTCTCATCTCTGAAGGCCAGCAGTGAGGGCAGGGGTGTAAGGCATGAGCTAATACCCGAATGGCAGCCAAGAGGTTGAATGCGCCTTCTCATTTCCTCTGCTTCGGGAGGTTAAAGGTGGGCCTTTCATGTTCCTTAAGTGTAGCTTTGCTTTTGATGACTCAAACTAATCACACATGGTTGGACACCTACGTTTTTAGTAGATTGTGCCTCCTGGTAGCTCTCTCACCACCATGGAACTTTCTACCCTTTTAAGGAGGAGCTGGCAGTTATCAGCTAGTTGAAATTAATATTGGATTGTATATTAATTTCAAATGCTTTATCCTTTTTTCTCCATGTCCTGCCATGAGCCCATGATTGCTTGTTTCCTTATCTAGTGTGTCCCCCTCACTTGCACGCTGTCCCCAGCATATTTGGCAGCAAGCTCTGCAAACACAGGATTTGTCCAAGTCCTCCTCCCAGCTCTCCCAGTAACCTTTGCAGGAAGAAGTTTCCCATTAAATGTGAGGTGTTAACTGTTCTCCTGCCTACATATTCCAAGATGTTTCCTGCTCATATTTCAGGAGCAGTCTGCAATGTTGCAACCCCCACTGGGGCCGTTCTGTCAGTCCAAGCATTTAATTAGCTAATTACAACCTGCTGACATGAATACACAGAATATGGTGTTCGAAGAGCAATTTTTTTTTCAATTCATTTATTATTAACCCCCAGTAAACATCTGATATGCTCTTCCCCGAGGGGACAGAGTGGTAATTGGTCCCTTGAACACTGAGTTCCCTTTCTAATCTGCCTGAGCTGGAGCCGAGTGTCACCATCTGTCAGTGTTTGCATATACAGCCCACTGCGCGTTTCACGTGGTGAAAGGGGAGAAAGGGAAAAAGGAAGCAGGAAAATCTCAGGGAAGGATTTTGAATGTAGTCAGGTCCCAGCTCCTCTGCCTGTCACTCACAGCTTGCACATCTGCACCCGTCCCGGCAGGCGGTGCGGAGGGCCCAGATGAAATGCCCTGCCCAGGGTGCTGCGCTAATTGGGCTGGCAGTTGTTAGCCCTGCTTTCTTCCCTGCTTCATCAGGCAGCTGTATCATGTCTGAGATAGGGGTGGAAATTACTCTCCCCTCCATCATTCTGACCAAAGTGCCACAAAGAAGTGATAGCTGGGCAATTTTTTTGGAGGGGACAAGGATATCTTACAAATAAGAAATGATATGGGGCACCTGATCCTAGGTGAAGCACCATACCTGGAGACTCTCTGGTGAGCACAAATCTACCAAGCAAGGCTTGGCTGATCAACTCAGGGCTACTGAAAGGAAAGGAACTGTTGTTTGTGTTAAAACAGCTCCTACAGGTCCCCTTGGTGCTGTTCCATTTGGCGCTGTGGCAGTGTGAGTCAGGATGGAGACAATCCCTGCTCCAAAGAGCCATGAAGGGCACAGGCAGCAGCAGGGGAGTGTGAAGTGGGAGCAAGGGGCAGGGGGTCACAGCAGGGCAGGGTGGCTGCTGCAGTGTGCCCAATGTGCCCAGCTCAGCTTTCCCCTCCAGCTCAGATGCCTTATTCCCACGACACCAAGCTTCCGCCCCAGCAGTATCAGAAAGGCTTAAACCAAACTCTCAAGTATTGACATAAAAAAACTCCAGCAACTCAGAAAACTTCCAGACTTCTTTATGGTGTTTCGAAGCATCTAGACATCAATGGTATTCGTGCTGCTCCAGTACCTGCTTTCTATGAATACAGCACCAATTGCCAAAATGTGGTAAATGCTAGGAAATAGCTAGCAAAAACAAGGTTTTAGACTTTGATTGTGCCCTCAGAGACATTTCTACTTAATAGGTTGAAGAGTCTCCCCAATGGTCTGCAGTGTTTTCACAGTGGTACATGTGAGAGTCCACAGTTAGACAGAAAAGACAAAATGGAAACATAAAAAGAAGCAGGTGAATCTTGGAAAACAAAGAGAAACTTCGGTTTTAAGTAACAAAAACTAGCTTATAGTCTTTTCAAATGTTTTCAAGATATCAACAACAAAAGTACACATCTGTCTTTGAATTTATGAAAATGTAATTTGCCCACATCTGCCTTGGAGGAAAATGCAGCAGAATCCAGAGGCAACAGAAAATTAAATAAAAAAATAAATAAATGAGAAAAAGAAATAAAATTTGTGTCAAGGGAGAATGGGGGAACACCAAGTACATTGAGCTAGTTGGTTGAAAGGCAGATGACTGTAGACAGTTTGTCTCTGTGCCACTCTGCACAGATGGGGAAAACTGCTGGTTATCCAGAACTTGCCCTGTAAGAGTCAATCAAGCATGGGCAGATAACATCACTGAGCCTAGGACCCACATGTTCAACCCTTGGAGGTGAAAAAAACCTTATAGTGCTGGGTGGTTTAACCAGAGACTTAACTTCTGGCTAGACTTCTTTGTCTCCAGAAATTGATGTTATCAGTGCTCTGACTCTGATCCCAGCATGGCTTTTTGTATGCGCACTTAGCAATGAACCCATCACAAAGCCAGTTAACAGCATTCTCTAGAGCAATATATAAATTTCTAATTATTTCTGATATAAAGAATAGAAAAAATTTCTGCTTTAAGAGACCTTGAGGAGCTGTTGTTCTTTAGAAAGCCTTGACTTGCAGTTCAGGTACAAGCTAGTGATACTTTGTCCTCCTGAAAGATCATTCAAAGGTACCTAAGGGAAAAATCTCTGCTATGCAGAGATGTGAATCAGAAGGCCAGAAATGTTGGGTTTATAGAGTTCACCTCAGCCTTTAGATCTGGGAACCAAGCATGAAACTCATCTTACTTCAGAGACATTTAGTTGTTGGATCTGGTCCCTCTCCTCCTGCAAAAGAAAGGTTCCATTCCGACACAATTTTTGCGTGTGTGGTCCAGTACACCAAAGGTGTGCATCTGTCTCCTTCTGGGAAATGCTTTCTCTCCAGGTGGCTGTGGATGGGTGGAATGAGCCTCAGCAAGGAGGCTGACAGCAGCACCTCTTGAGAGGAGCCCTGTAAAACCAACATTTTTGGGTATCAGGGCATCCCCATGCACGTATCTGCAGGTGCCAATTTTGCTCTCCAGCAGGGCCTGATAGGACACCATTCCATGGGAAGAGAGAAAGTTGTGTGTTTCTACCCTGACGGGGGTGTCACAGCCATAACAGTGGGTGAGGGCAGAAAGCTGCTGGTGGTGATGTTCCAGAAAACAGCTGCTTTTGGTAATTTACCTAAAAAGCTGCTCAGGGTGTGGAGGCATTCCTGACACAACTCCAAGGTCCTGCTGCTGCTCTTCCCTGTGTGCAGCTCCCCTGGTACCTCCATCACCCTCAAAGCAAGGCTCAGGCAGGCACCAGACACTCCCAGCTCACCGTTTTAAGCCTTCCTTCCACACAGAGGGGATTTCCATGCACATCCCTGGCTGTTCTGGATGAGCAGTGGACAGGGCCCTTGTCATGGGCCTTGGTGCATTTGTGTTAAGCAGGTTTTGGGTAGATGCCATGTGCAGATGGATATAGAGCTTTTCAGCTGTTCTCTTGTTGTTTGCTGCAACAAAAGAAGACAATAATTTCACTGAACCCTGCTGATAGTGCAGAAAATGTTTCTCTTCTCTTTTAGCTGCCCTGGCTTTTTCTTCAGCCTTTTTTTTTTTTTTTTGATGCAGTATTATTCAAACAGGTTGGCAACTGACAACTGAGATCATAATGGCAAAGACAGTTTAAAAAAATATCATGAATTAATTATTTTCTCCCATGCCCGGCTGTATCACTTATCAGGCCTTCAATGGGAGCACTGGCCCAGCTCCCTTACCACGTGCACACTAATGGCTTGCTCCTCTATTATCCTTTTGATCAGACACAGGTGGACAACAAGGCCTCCTCCTTGTCTGTTGAAAAAGGTGCACACTGTTGTCAGGGTGATTATATCTAATTACATCCCAGTTAATTATCAGACCTGAATAATTATGGCAGAGCTGCTCTCCTCCAGGGATAGGTGCATCTTCCAGATGTCACACTGCGGTCTCCACAGGGCAATTTCCCAAGACCTTTTGTTGGGATGTGCTGGCTGCAGGAAGGTGCTGCGGGAGAGCTACTGAGACCCATCAGGGACAAAACAGTCCAGTGGTCTTCACTCGCCTTCACTCCCTGAACTCACAACTGACTGGGCTGAGTTGCTTTCTGTTATACTGGTAGCAGAGCCCCCCATTCCCCTCCTGATGCATCACAGCAGGGGTGGAAGAGGTAGAGAAAAATCAAGAGTGAAGTTGAGACTGGGATCAAAGTGAGGGATGGGGAGGAAGAGGTTTCAAGATTTTGTTTTATTTCTCTGTATCCCACTCTGATTTGTTTGGTAATAAATTAATTTCCCCAAGTGGGGTCTGTTTTGCCCATGACAGTAATCAGTGAGTGATCTCTCCCCACCCTGATCTTGACCCACAAGCCTTTTGTTACATTTTCTGTCCCCTGCCCAGCTTAGTAGGGAGGAGTAGCTTTGGTGGACACTTGGCACTGACCCAGGGTCAATCCACATCTCATGAGTGGTTCTTACATGTGTGTGTGTCCTGATGGACTAGGTCAGGTGACAGCACTTATCTCAAACCCCATGTGTTCATATATTGCCTGCAGCTTCTGTACACTCTCCTCAGCCTGGATCTAGCTGTTCTCTGAAAGTTGTGAATATCTCTGACAACCTGAAAACAGATAATATTTTTTAAAAAAATTAATCTATTGGATATGAAGTAATATATGATTGCTTTCACTTTAAAGACTACTCCGGAACCTGCACTATAAGCAAGAGCAAGAAAGAAACAGTGGCACAAAAACCAGCCTAGGCATTTATCTAAAGACATGCATGTCAAGCATGCACAAGTTTATAATAGTTTGTATTTAATTTCATGCCGTGATTGCCTTGCTATGAAGACACAACAGGGACTGCCGTCATAGGTGTTTTCCTAGGTGCTTAACCCAAAATGCTGCATCCTCATTGTCACTCAGTGAAAAAAAAAAAAAGGCATAAAAATAAAATTAAATGAAATAAATTACTATCAGCTTCCAAGTTTCTTTAGTATAATTCTGAAATTCTCTTTATAGTATAAATGTCAAGCCTTACTTTGAGTCTCAGTACGATCTTGGGCTCAGGAGATCCATCTGCATTAACATTTGAATTTGATTCTGAGATGCAATTTTGAATTGTTCCTGTGGTCCTCATGTACCACACTTTGCTTCACAAGGTGGAGTGATCGTTTCTCCCTAGTGCCTTTCCAGTGGATGAATATAAACCACAGTGCACACGCCAGGAGTGCCACTGAATGTCTGTTCTGTGGGATCAGAGCAGATGTAGTCACATGTAAAAGTTCCAAGGGCGCATAGCATGGGTGGTGGGTCCTCAGCACCTGCCATTCACTCCACAAGCCCACTCCTACCATGACAAATCACTCACTGTTACAGGTCTAGCAACTGATGCCTGGTGGCATTGAGGCAAATGATACATGTGCTAAACAATTTCTGTTCTTAATTAGCTCTGAAATTACTATTTTTCCAAATTGCTCACTCCTCTCTTGTTTCTAAATTGTAACATAGGTTAAATATGTTTTCTGTTTGTTAGCAGTATATCACAACCTGCTTTTATGGTATTTATACAACATCAGCACTTTTTCAGCTTTTTAAAAATGTAAACTGTCCAGTCTTTTCAGTTTTTTCTCAGATGGGAAATTTCACACGCCCTTTTGCATTCCTGTCACCTTTCTCTGAACTCTGTCTTGCTCTGGTGCAGGCTCCTTGTGAAACTTGGGAGTATTGAGTGTCCAGTCCTGCATATGTTATTCCAAATGTGAATGCATCATCGACTTACATAATTAATTGCTTGCATTTTACACATTATTCTCTATCCTGTTCCTTTTGCAGTCTAACATCTTGCTTGACCAATAAATTAGAGCTGTGCTCTGCATCCAAATGATCACTGAGACGTCCACCGTGACACTCAGCTGCCTTTCCCAAGCCACTGCAGATCACTGAGAGCCCTGCAAGGCATATGAGCACATCCATTTTTTTCTCCCCTTTGGTGTGGAACACTTTGTCTGAACGGAGCTGAACCTTGTATGACACCATGTCACCCATTCATCTGGTCAGATGAGGTGCCTCTGAAGTTGCTCGCAGACTTTTCAGAATTTGACTAATTCTGTATTCTTTGCAGATTTGGTGGATTCACAACCACCTTTTTTTCCAGATCTTTCCTGAGTATCCTGAGCAACCTAGGAGGCCATATGGATCCTTAAATAACCTGAAAGGCAAATTTTTGCTATGATGAAAAATATATTTAAACCTGCTTTATTTTTTTCCTGCCTCAGAGTTAAATAAAACTCTCACATGAGCAAACATTATATGGGAATTTTTTTTCTCTCCTTTTTTCACTCTCCTCTCTCAGTACCCAGGGCTGTCCTATAGGTGCAAGCAAAAAAACCCAAAGAGTCCATTAAAAGTCAGCAAGAGGAGAAATCTTACTCCAAGACCACTCCAAAACACTGAGAATGGCTATGCTACACACTGGATATTTCAGTTTTATTTTGAGGGTAGAGCAGTGAGTGATACGGCGTTGCCCAAGATTGGCAGACTCCAGCGTGGCATGGAAGAGAGGGACAGGAAAGGTGCCAAGCAGGAATTAAGTCTGCATTCTGCCAGAACAATGCTGCATCATACAGACGTGTCCTGGAGCACACAGCACCCTAGTGATAATTTCACAGAATTAATTTTCCCCAAATGAAAAAAAAAAAAGGCAACAGCACAAAAAGGATGAGGCAAATTACCAACACTAATCAGTCTCTCTCTCTCTTCCTTTTCCCCTTGTATGATAATTATGATAATTAACAAGCTAACAAGCTTCTAGTAAAAACAGTTCCAGAATTTCAATGTATAATTAATATTTACATCCATAACAAGTTGTCATTTATGGTGCATATTGATTTTCTTTTTTCAAAGGAAATTGTGCTTTGTACTTAGAAAAGAAAAATCCTTCAAGAACATGCACTAAAAAGGCTTCTTAAAGTCAGAAATCTTGTCCTCATTTGCTATTTATTTATGCAGGGATATGCAAGTGTTTTAACATCTGGGTTTATATAAATTATGAGTGTACATATGTAAATAGATGCAGTTTAATCTTTTTCTTCACAGAAGGTCATAAATCCACCACCACACTCAAAATCACTTGTGTTCCAGGTGAGTCCTTGCACATAAACCTTGTATCATCTTTTAGTGACCTGTAAAACCAAGTTCAGGTGACCAGTCATTTGCAGAAATGATGGGTCCTTATTGTGCAAAACGGCTGCTTGTTCCTGCATGTTTTCTGCAAGAAAGCTGCATCTGTAGTTTTCCACCTGCTGGGAAATATAGAGCAGGAGGCAAGTACTTCACTAAAATAGGCTCAGATTTCTCGGTGCTCATGCAGGGTGGTAGCCATGCTCAGATGACACAGTGATGATGGACAAGAGTTGCCTAGAAAAGTAACAGCCGCCTCTCTTTGAGTATAAACCATCACCCATGGGCAGCAGGGTCAACTGGCTCCAACAAACACCTTAAAACTGCAGCTTCTGCATCACAGCTGGAAGATGCTGTAACCTGAGAAGACTGGTACTATGTTGAGGGTAGGTTTTGATTTGAGTTCCTCCTAACTCATCCATATGTAATGGCTCTTGTCTCACTTTATGGCAAATGGCTGTACTCAGACTCTCACAAGATGATGGCATTTCAAAGGAGTAACCAAAGGAGATGGGACAAGGATTTACTTGGCATCAAAAAAATAGGTTAAAAGATAAAGAAAATCTCTAGAATATACACAGAAGAGAAGCATTGAGAGATTCAGCCAACAAAAATTCTGGCAAGATATACTGTTCTTATTCATTAATATTTGATCCATCCATGTATGTTCTTTGGCCAGTTGTTTTTCAGGTTTTGTCTTCCTCACAAATTCAATAACCAAAGGAAGCATGGGCGGCAGGGTGAAGGGCTTGTTCCACCAGTGCAGCCCCGGGGGAAGGACGATGGTGCTGCAGGGTGGGAACCAGCTCAGCCTCCAGCTCCCTCCGGTGGAGACCACAGCCCATGCTCCTGAGGTATCTGCTAGAGAGGAGGGCTGGGAATAGGAAACAAGGGAAAGAAAAAGGGAGGGAACACACACCGGGGAAACTAGGGTGGCTTGGGGTCTCTTTAACACACAAGTATTCCAGAAAAGGAAAGGCACTATAAATATCTACAGCCTACAGAGAAACTCAGGAATAGCCAGCTTCAGAAGGGAGTCAATGCTTTGTATTTAAGTTGGAACCTAAGGTAGATTTATCCATAAATGAAGCTGGACCTGAATTCTGGCATTACTTTTGCAACTTTTACTCATTTGCTAGATGAGATGAAATATGTGGTCAAGGTGTACAGTCAAGTCCACAGAACCTGGACTAATTTAAACACTTCATTAAATCAGTCACTTCCCAGCTGTGGAGCATAAGAATTCATCTACACCAAGTCATCATTCTGTACAATATTTCATGGCAAAAAAAAAGGAAGAGCCATGACCTTGTGCTTCTTCCAAACTAATACAGATAAATCCCTGTAAACTTTGATAGCGAAGTCATCTTGTCACTGTTTCCTAAGTGACTGGCAAACTTTGAATGAATTCCTTACAAATATATTGCACTCACTTTGCTTGGATACTTGCACAAAATTGATTAAATATGCACAAAAAGTCAGAACAGAAATGTGCCTAGTGTGCAAACCTAGAAAATGCCTTCTGAGCTCTGACTCCTGTAGTTGTTTCAAGCCTGGAGGTGGGTACTTTGCCATGATGAAATATAGAAGAGGTATTGCACACAGGATGCTCAACAGCTGTTGGCCCATACGTTTGATTAATACGGGCAAAATAACGACACAGGAGACTTAGATTTCTTCCACAAAGCATTTCACCTGGTACCATATGGCATTTAATTAAGAAACTAGGTCACTACAAGATACAAGCTCTTAAATTAAATTTGTTAAAAATTAACTGATATTTCTCAAAGTGCAATTTGAAGTGTGAAATCTTTGTTGTGGGCTTCAATCTCCATTAAGTGGATGTGGCTTTTATATATATAACTTATATATATCTATTTTTATCAGTGGAGAAAAAAGAGATTTAGCATTGCAGGTGGCACAAGATAACACTCCTATTTATCTATGTGCAATTCAAGAATTATGGTAGGAGTTAGGCAGTTGAGATGGCCCTCTTGAGCCATAAAATATTGTGATGGGATGAAATCCCTCTTTTGCTGTGGAAACTGAAGCATTTCTCTGCTGTCATCAGTCACTTACTAACTGTGCACTGATCCAAAAGTCTGAATATTTAGAGACTGCTTAGGTAAGGAAACAGTTCAATAGGTATATGGAGGCAAATTAACAGCAGTAGTGCTATTGCTAGTAAGAAGGAGGATGCAAAACTGCTTCAAGAGGGGCTAAATAATAAGCTTCAGATGAAAAAGAGGAAATAGGAGGGACACATTCTTGCAGGACTTTCAGTTGAATCAGAGAACCCTCTAGGGATAGAAAGAACAGATCTACCTAGCCATGATCCTGAGCAAAGACTACTAAATGGAGAAGAAGTTGAAAAACTTGGACAGCTTCACCCCTTCTCAACTCTTCTGAAGGATAAGAAATATAATTAAGACAAAAATATGTGTTTATGTGTGTATGTGTGTATGCGTGCTTATTATTTCTTGAGATCTTTCTCTCGTGTTCTTCTAAGCAGTTTGTAACACTGTGTTTGAGTCTGGCACAAAGCCTGTCTGTGCCTTTGGATGCTTGTACTGGCTCTGCAGCCCCAGAGAGCCCCTAAGGATGCAGCTTTGGAAATGGCTTCATGTGCAGCAGTGGGAGTCCACAGCTCACAGCTAAGAGGCAAGACCCTTTCCTCACACCTCACACTGGGCTGTGAGAGATCCCACGATGAATATTCTGGTTAAAGACAAATTTTGGCTTGCTTTGGACAGACACTGAACAAACACGAAAACATTTCTCACAGGTGGGAAACATTGCTTCTTACGCAATGGTGAAGTAAAAATTTGACATGGACTTTATCACATCCTTGGAGGATGCCCCAACAAAGCTTCACTTACTGAACATGCAAGCTTTATTATTAGCACAGGGAACTCAATTTTCTTGGGAAAAGAAGGCCACTGGCTGCTTTATTCAGCTAGGCTCTTTCTGATAGTCTGGATTCAGACCATGGGGACAATGACTCACATCTTAACATTAAAAAGCATCACTACACTGAGCATCCAGATTTTCAAAGGGCTCCTGTTTGATTAAATGTGTTTTAAATTAGAGTAGAGAAGGAAACAAATCTGTTCAAATAAAATCCTCCACTTAGGATGTACAATGCAAAACATGGAGTACCAAGAAGCTGTTCTCATCTCAGAATATGGCTGCAATAGGGACATAATCCAGATTGGCTACTCTATTAACTTCCAGCTTGGACATACTCATTTTCTATGGAGTGCTGCCTACATTTAGCTGGTTTTGGAGATGAGTTAAGTGGAGCAACCAATAGATGTTCTTTTGTGACAAACAAAAGCATCTGTTTCAGGAGATGATTTAGAGCACTGTTTTAAATTCACCCCCTCTCACACACTCACTTATTTTGCCTCCCCATGAGGACAGGTGCTGAGCCTCAAAACATGTAGGTGCCACTGGAGATATGTTCACTGGGGAAAAACATGTAGCTTTTCACCATGGTAGATGCACCTCTATTTCACTCTTTTATTGAGGACATTTCATCAGACGTGCCCTCAAACTGGACTCGTTGCTGTATGTTATTCTACAAAACACTTGAGCAAGAGGCAGTGCAAGCTGACTGTGACATGGCAGGGTGGCTTTGCAGACTGGAAGGAAGTGGGTGCCCTCCAGCATGTCATCCTTCAGCTCCCAGAGAGGCCAGACTGTGTAACTCAGAATTCCCAACTGACACCTGTGCAATCCACTGCCTCACAGCTGAAGGTGGCTGGAGCAGACTGGAAGCTGCAGTAAGGTTTGCACAACCATGCCTAAAGGTGAGTTGGGCAGACACTCTTAGCAGTGAGGATGAGTGAATGAGCTTGATCTGCAGGTGATCTCAAATACTTCTGAATCAACTGGACAGGCTTTTGTGCCTGTTCATGGATGGCAATACCTGTGATGGGCATGGGATGTGAATGGATCATTGTGCAGCTCTCCCTCCACACTGGATAATACATTCTCCTTTGTGGACAATTCCCAGCATGTAGAGAGAGCTAGGAAAAACTAGTAGCTCTTGGCAATCTTGCTCTGCATGGGACTTTAGGATGATAACTCCCTGGAAACTCTCTTTTGTTCCCAGGAGAAGAAGCCATCTACCACTCCCTTGACTCAGCCTGGGACCATCCTTTATTCTCCACCAGTGCTAACCCAAACTTTTAACTTAAAAGCCCCTCCTTGCTAACACTAATCTAAAAAATTCCTTAGGAATCAACGTAACTTTTTTGTTTAAGCATGAGATCTGTATACAGCAAAAGAGGGAGAGATGAGGAAAAGAAAGGAAGGAAAACAAGCAAGCCTATGCCCAACACCAGAAGCCTTGACTATACTGATCATAAAATATAAGGACAGGTCCAGTTGTTTGCATTTTATTCTTGAGAAAGTGAAGCTCTCTGTCCCTCACATATTCTTTTTTTTTGTCTTCTAGATCTACTCTGTTTCACCTGGTAGCCATTCCTCCTTGTCCTGTCACTACATGCTCTTGTAATGCTTGTACATTCACTGTATTTTACCTTATGTCGAATATGACTCTGAATTTATGAATACCGTGACTTGTCCATGTGTCTCATTGGGACATTGGACCTTAGGCACCATGCTTTCTGCCCTCAGCCTTAGAGATTCCAAATGTGTAGGCACCATTAGAACTAATTTCCCCAAATAGGCTCCATTTTTGCACTCTACACACATGGCTCTTAGTCACGCTTTTCGTGCAAGAAATCTCCATACAAAACAAGTGATCTCTCACTCAAAAGGGAGAGCAGAAGGATGCTGGGGACATGGCCACAGTCCTCAGTCCCCTGGCCTCATTCCTCTGAGTGGGAGCATGGGCTCGCTGCCTGCCTTTTTTTCTGGAGCAGGTTGTGCCTTCTGGCCTGTTCTCTGCACTTGCATGGAAGGAAAATGCCCATTGCCTTGTCTTCTTAAAGGCCATTCACACCAGGGAAAATAAAGAGCTTTTCCTCAGTCAGAACGTGTCAGCATTCGAGTCAATGGCAAACTTGATTTATTTTTTTCTCCCAGTAGGTAAGAATGCTTCTGTGCAGAATAACAGAAGACATCCTCCACCACCCCCTCCTCACTGCCTATTTGTTTTCTCCCAGTTAAGTCTGTGAGGAAATCCTCTTGGTAAAGCCAGTTAATGAGATTAGATAAATGTCTTTGAAACCAAAATGCTGATATAAAAATCAGAACAACAGAGCACCAGCTGGCTTTTCTTTTGCTCATTCAAATGCAGCTGGAACACCACAGCAAGTAACGTGCAAACTGGGAGTGATAATCAATAAGCGGTGAAACAAGAGCAAGATGCCTCTGGAGGAATTTTCCCTTGGTGAGAAAGATGGATTAACTCTAATTCTCAAGGCACATGAACAAAAAACATTTGCCTAAATTCAGACATAGCTTAAATACTGCTCCAGAGAACCGTAACAGCCTGAGATAGCAGTGAAACAAGATCCTCAGGACACAGCCAATAATGATATTTAACGTAGGCAACTGGTCTTTTTTAATGCAAGATAGCTACTGCACTGTATAATAAGGAACATATAATAACAATGTATAATGATTAAAGGCTGTTTAGTTAAGGACACAGGGTTAGAGAATGATATTGCTGACTATTATAACTCTGTGCATACAGAGGCATGCAGTTCTGGGCAGCTTATCCAGCAGGGTGCTGTGTACACAGCAGGCCAAAGGCAGAAACATTAACTAAATCACAAGTTCGGATCATTTATCTTATCGTTGCACGGGGGAAGAATTTATCTTTCAAGCATGCACACCTGCTCTCCTTGTAAAACTTCACTCGTTCCACTACCAACCGTGTTCTTTCTTCTTGTTCAAACATGCCGCTGAGGAGTGGGATGGAGCCAAGGATGGGTGTCCATCTCTCCTGGAGCGAGCTCTGGTCTCTACATCTGCCCATCCTGTCTCAGGCGGGAACACCTGCCCATCCCAGGGCACTGGCCCATGGCAACAGCACACAGGCTCCATTGCTCACTCACGTCACCCACGACAGGGGTGCCAGGCTGAGATCAAAAACACTCTGCAGGCATTTACAGAAACAACACAAACTCCTAATTTTGTCCTTCTGCTTATGGAATAAAGTTATAGGAATTGAGTTTGGGAATCTGATGAAATTTGAGAGTTTCATTGAGTTGTGATAGTCTAGTTAATCTCATTAATTGGCATTTCAGATGAAACCTGGAATGTCTTTCAAGATAAAATAGACGTGAAATATCAAACCTCTGGCCAAAGGGAGAACTCTATGAGGGTGGCATCAAACCCATGTGGATGAATGATCATCTCAAGAAGTGTATTGAGTTAAGCAAAGATGACATAAATACTAGAAATTGGGATTAAGATCTGAAAAAATCATGTTAAAATCGAGAGTGTGTGCCACCAAAATGGGAATTATTTCAGTTAATCTGACCTCAATCTTAGGTAAGACTGGTCCTATAGATGAGGAACTAAAACAAGAACAGGTGCAGGGAAATGTTATTGGGCATATCCATGAAATAACAAACCTATTTTATGAGTGTACACTAAAAAAGCTGTGCTTGTTTAACATTAAAAAAGAATGAAGTCTGAGAAAGGATATGGTTCCTTATTATAAATACATTGAAGTGATATGCAAACATTAGATAGAGAGCAGAGCCACCCAACTAGGGGATAATATTGGCACAAGAACAAATTAATATGAATGGGCTGTGAAAAGAAACTTGGATACTAGAAGACGGTTTCTAAGCAACATGAACAAGGTTCTGGTACAGCAGTACACCAAACAGATGAGTAGGAGAGACAGATTATTTCTGGTATTTGATAGAGCTGAAAATGATCGTGTGCAATCTGGTTGACCAAACCAGCAGCAGACAGCACCTAGGAGGTCCCTTCTAGTCCCATCCTTGACATTTCTAAATGGTTTTCACTAACTGGAGGGAAAACTACGTACACAAAGGTCAAACTCGATATCTTTGGAAAATTTTTATAAAAACACCCGAATAAATAGAACTGATATTAGGCCAGTTTGTAAAAGTCAAAAGGAAATGAAAGCTTCCTCTTGATTGCTAAGAGCTGCAATCCCTGCCATCCAGCAAGGCTGTTGGCAAGAGAATCCCCACTGTCACCAACCCACCGACGAACATGGCCGGTGCACTCACGCTCACACCCTTTTTGCTCAGAGCCTGCAGGAGTCACAGCTATAGATCACCACACTGCAGATGCTGGGCTGCAGGGCTCCCTCCATCACACATCCTGCCTTTCCCACAGACAGGACAGCACCTTGCTTGAATGTTAATGAAAACAAACTCTCAAAATATCCACAGCATAGGTTTGACACAGCTCATGTTAAATTAAACTCCAGGAATCAAGTACATCTATTTCCATATGTGATTACTCTTTCCTGATATATGTGTCTGTCTTACTTCAGTATATTCACTTGCTTAAAAGTAAGAAACTCTGTTGGGCACTATCTCATATTAGCTGATATAGATAATGAACAACAACAACAAAAAAAATCCAGTCCCACAGTAACCTCCTTTCTCCCCCTCATCCCTCTTCATTATACATATGCAAATCACAAGGGAGACTAAAGCCAAAAAAAAAAAAAAAGTTACAAATCAGTTTAAATTGTTCAGTATTTCTAGCATGAATAATAGACTGTAAATAAATAAACAACAATGGTGTGTGATAAAGCTTTAAACCTCAGGATGTGATTCCTCATGTCAAGTAACTACTGATTAATTTGAATAGAAATAACGGCAAACTGGAAGATAATTGTGTAGAAGCTTTGTATCCTGGATCCAGAGCGCAGGTGCTGGGACACATCTGCCCCCAAGGGTAGCACAGAGACCATTATTCTTAACCAGAAAACACCCTGTCCCACTTTTACAGCAGAAGACTCAGGAGGACAGAGAAATGCTATCAATTTGATGGCCATCAGTTCTGTAATCATCCCACAGCCATGTCCCCAGAGATGTATTTAGTATCAGATGCATTTTCAACCAAATAAATATTCCAGACTTCAGTGTTAATACACCATTAAAATGACACCATCATGCTACATGGAATACTATAAATTAGACCTTGAATATTAGATGCCAGACAGAAATAGCCATTACTCTTTCCCCTGCCCCTTTCTCCATCACTGCCTACCCTCCTAGTGAAAAATATTTGTAAAGGAAGCAGCTTGTCACAGCGCCTGTGACTTTGAGGCAGAGACTCTCTCTGCTGATGCAGGTTCCTAAATATCAAGAAATGAGCGCTGGGAGGGTCAGCTGGAGAATATTTTCAGTTCAGAGCATGGTGTTGAAGAAGTGGCCTGGGTTTGCTTTATCTTCCCTCCTGCCTCTTTTTCTCCTCCCTCTTCCCTCACATCATCTCTCCTTGCCCCTTCCCTTCGGCGCTATATAAACCAGAGGGCAGGGCATCCAGCTGCTTCCACAGCAGAACAATGTTTGGGCAGAGTCCATGTTGACACAAGTGCATTATATCCTCAAGGGTCAACTGCAACCTTTTTTTTGCTTTTTTTTTTTTTCTTCTTATTTTTTTTCTTTTTTTAAAAATCAACTGTGTAGAATTAACCTTCTGCTTTTGCACAGATGCCATTAGTTCAAAATTTATGAGCTCATCTAATTGTCATCTCCTATCACTGTAACATCCTGCCAGTTTAAGGGCAGTATTATTTTCCAATTAATACTACTAGAAACCCTCCCCTTCCTTAACATTTAGTAAAAGGTACGCATAGGGCTGGGTAGACAATCATGACTCCATTCTTCCGTCTTGGGCTTTTCTGAGCAAGGATTATGAGGAGGGACCCTATTGCTCTCTGCAGCTACCTGAGAGGAGATTGTAGCCAGATGAGACTTGATCTTCGCTCCCAAGTGACAAGTAATTGGACAAGAAATAGGCCTCAAGATCCACCAGCGAAGGTTTAGGCTGGATATTGGGAAAAATCTGTTCACCAAAATGGTGGTCAGGCATTGTAACAGGCTGTCAAGCGATAGAATCACCATCCCTGGAATTAATTAAAAAAAAAAAAAAATTGTGGATGTGGCACTTGAGGATATGGTTTAATGTTGAACAAGGTAGTGTTAGACTAGTGGTGTTTTCTCAAGGATCATAGAGGTTTGTTCCAGCCTCAGTGATTCTGTGATTCTTGCACCTAAACAACAAACACAAACCCACAGTATGGAAGCCCATGGTCCAAATACTGGCTAATTTGGTACTTCAGCATCTACTTCTCTGTCCAAGGACTTGGCCTGCCGTACACAACCCCTCTCCTCAGCACACTTAAGCTTCTTGGCCCTAGAGTCCTTCTTGAATGGTAACCTTTACATGGGAGAGCCAATGTGTACAGCCCATGATTACAATGTACAGTTTGAGAAGTACCTTGGTAAATGCACCATCCTGCACCTCTGAAGGGGCAAAACAGCTTCAGTCACCTAGAGGCAACAGCACAGCCAAAACACTCTGACTGCTGTTTCTGGGAAACAGAATCACTCCTCACCATTTCAGAAAACGTCCCAATTCCACAAAATGTTCTTAAAGTGAAGTTCAGCCAGTGGAGTTGGTTGCAGAGAGGTGTATCTGGCATGATTTCATCTATTACCCAAGGATGTAGCTTTACTAGTTAAAGTTCCTCACAGATTTGAGACTGACATTCTCAGAACAAGCAGCCTGTAATTCTTCTAGATATTCTAGGCACATTTCCTTCATGCTATAAGTTGTTGTTTTTTTTCCTGGTGGCAATATACTCTGACTGACATTCTCAGAACAAGCAGCCTGTGATTTTTCTAGATATTCTAGGCACATTTTCTTCATGCTATAAGTTGGGGGTTTTTTGGTTTGGTTTTGTGTTTGTTTTTTTTTTTTTTCTGGTGGCAATATACTCCATAGTCTATGATAAATGGACTATCTGATGGTGCTTGAATGTTCTTTCTTTAATGAGATCTCTACTAAAATCAGCACAAAGAAACACATTCCCCCCCTGCCCACTTCTAAAAATTGCACATTAATAGTTCAGTGTGCAGATACATTTTAGATACAAAACAATCAAGCAAATAAAAGATTTTTGGGGTTTTTTTAAAGTAACTTCCACCAAGCCTTTGTGTGTTCACTCTTCCAAAACACAATGCTGTGGTATCTCAGAGTTTCTGAAGTGGCAGCGTAGGCACTGTACTCTTATGTTTCATTGAGTGCTCGTTCAAAACAGCTGTATGTTCTATATAAAACATGTTTACATAGTAAATGTACTTCCTGTAGACACAAAGAAATGTTAATGAATAACCATTACTGCATTTCAAATTTTGCAGGGCTGTGGGAAGGATCAGTGCATGACAAAATAGTTAATGTTCACCTACTTTCTGGCACATGAAATCTGTTACTACAACTAATCCTTTACAGAGAAAAGAAAACATGGAAAACAAACTGGCGCTGGCTGGTTCTACTAAGCCTTTTTTTTTTTTTTTTTTTTGAGAAACTGTGAGATGCATATACATGGGAGAGGAACAGAGGAGGTATTCAGTGGAGAATGCCAGAAGGCATGGACTCCTTTTGGTAGGCAAGGCTGTTGGCTTTAATTGTAGGTATTGTCTTGGATTCTCACCTTCAGAAAAAACGCCAGTTTGATCTCACACAGTATTCACAACCCATATTTACATCCTATTGCCTGAGGCCCAGGGAAGACAAACAACAAGCATTTTCCTTTCAATTTCTATCTGAAAATCTATATGGTTTAAAAGACTTCTTAAAAAAAGAGATCTCCATTGATCCTTGAAAATTTTTAAAAAGCAAATATCAGGTGTTCTAACTTATGGTGCTGTCCTGAAAAAGCCTCAAAAAGAAAACTAATTTCTACTGTAGGTGAAGTTCTTCCAGAAACAAAAAGATATTAAAGAATCTAGTATTTGGTTTGTGGCTGTGAAGTCCCACATATGATCCTCACTTCCGTGAAATGTAAGCCACAGAATTAATGAGGTTTTGCTATCCAGCAATTTTATCTTAACTACGTGGCTCTTTCTTCCAGTCCCCTGAAAATACACAAGCCTGAAAAAGATATACAGATAGAAAGCAACCCCCTTCAAGGGGATCTGCAACAGCACAGGGAGGATCCTTACCAGAGTAAAGGATCTGCCCCAAAGAAGATGGAACATGAATAGTTTACACCAGCCAGGAATCTGCTCTGCATCTGCCGACCAATTTATGAAAAAAAGGTGAAACACAACACATGGACCAGATGCACTCATGTAGTGTAAAGCAAAAACAAGCTCTGCTGGGGATCTTCCAGCATTTCTACACAAGATTTCACAGTGTACAAAAATCACTTCATGTGAATGAAAATATTTTCTAACTGCAACCTCTCTGCATGGTTTGAAATTGCTACTGTGGACAAGGTTTTCAAAGGCCACCCAACAAGCAATACTCAACTAACTCTTCTTCACAGCACAGCATATGAATAGCACATTTCAGTTTCAACAGACTAAAACATCACTACCACAGCAATAAGGCTGAGATCTTAGTGAAATTTTCTCAATAAACATATTTCTTGACAGTCATGATTTTTGTTCAAAATATGTATATTGCATTTGAGGAAAGAAATTTTGGTGCTCTCATAGCATTTAATAAATGACAATAGGATTTTTTTTTCTTTTAGGAATATCAATAGTTATGTTTTGTGAAAAACAGTATTTTGTTAAATTATTTATTAAATTTAAAGGAACTCATTCTTTCAAACTACATAAAGAGAGGGATAGCTGATGGACTTCTGACAAATTCCAAAAGTCCTCAGCAAGTAGTGTGGAAAATGTGATGAACTTCAATTTAACTATTAAAATACAAAATTTTTATTTGGACAAGTTCGATTTCTCCAAAAGTGATCTGAAACAGATGAGAAAACAAGTTTCTACAGTTAGAGACACATAGGAACAAAACTGATGAAATCAGAAGGAAACTTAATTTTTTATACACATCCTACGAAAAGAGGTAAGAAAGTGAATGTCAGCATGGAGTGCTATTTTGAATTACCAAACACTGCCACCATGTGTTCACTTCAAAGGCCATCAGACTGCTTGAAAACCGCTAGATGGGATATATTAAAAGATGAAGTAAATCAAATTTGTCGCTCTATCTCTTACGTAAACGTTTCTGTATAATGCAGTAGTGATGACAACCCCAAAAAGGTTTTAATTACTTTTAGTTGCTGGTGTTATGTTTGAATAAGAACACATGGTTCCGTTTCTAACCCTTCCTATTGCCATTGAGGTGAGCACAAACTACAGAATGGCTCAAAGAACATAAAGAAGAAGCTTTGTTTTCACACACAGATGTTTAACCATAAAGATACTTCATTGTACTTGTGCAATGCCCACCTCAGTGACCTTGTACTTGATCCTGGTGCTCCCTAGAAGGTACCAAAAATCACAAACACTGAAATGGCTTGAAGTTATGTCAGGAGGTTTAAGCTGGATATCAGAAAAATATTCTCCATCCAGAAAGTTTTTGGCACTGGAATGGGCTCCCCAGGGAAGTAGTCACAGCACCAGCCTGACAGAGTGCAAGAAGTGTTTGGACAATGCTCTCAGGCACATGGTGTGACTCCTAGGGATGTCCTGTGCAAGGCCGGGATTTGGACTTGATTATCCCTGTGGGTTCCTTCCAACACAGCATATTCTGTGATTCTGTGATAAATTGACTAATTGAAGTTGGACTAACTGACTTAAGAATCATCACTTCCTCATTAGCATTATCCAGGTAAAGAAAATAATTCGACACTTCTCATGGGATGCTGCAGCTTCCAAATCCATTTCTCTATATAGATTTACTGAGTGAATACCTCAAGGAAAAAACAGACTGTGGGGACAACAATTAAATCAGATCCAAGTATGAAATGAAAGAAATACCACACTTGGAGGAAAACATTTTTTGGTACAATTCTAGTTATGTCTAGATACATGGCTATTCCAAGCTTCTTTTCCTCTCAGGAATGCTGTATGTTCAGAATTTAGACTCTTTCTCATATCTTAAAAGTGATTCTAAAGAGATGGCAAAGATGAGTAACTGAAGTGGAAATGTAAGTAACTGAAAAGTACAAACCAAATGACCTCTACCACATATCTTGCCATTTGTTCTTCAATGTGCATTGTAGGATATACACTTACTCTACAGCTCTATTCCACAAGTCTTTTAACAGCAGGAAAAATCCGTAAGCCTTGCATGCAAATGACATGCAGGGCTGTCATAAGCCATAAGCCCTGCACGTATAAGCCCTTCTGGTAAATGACAGCATTAAGTCAGAATAAATAACTGGATTGTCCCAGCCTGTTCCAGATTTGTTTAACAATAGATGGTAGCAGTGTTCCCATCAGAGAGCTTCAGAGATAGGAAAACAAACTGAAAAAGCATCTTTGACAGAATTGCCAGAAATCCTTCATGCTTCTTACCGCAAACTTAGAGCAGCAGATCACATCTGTGGCACTAATTGGGAAAGAAGAAACTGTCAATGTGCTCCATCTTAGGTAAAAGCAAATGAAGTCAACAGAATGCAAGATCATTTTGCCAAAGTTTAAATATAGCAACAACAGGAGAACTTATGTTACTGGAAATTTTTAGTACATGAATGCACTTTCAAAAGGAGAAATGTGCCAGCCATTTATTTACTTTTCAAAACATGACTGTGTGGTAATTTCTTGATCTCTTTCCTACAATGAATATATAAAACTTAAATGTTTTTTGTCTTAAAATACTCACCACCATCAAAGCAAGTGTCATCATAAATGTCACTACCAAGACAAACTTAGCAGAAGTATCTGAATAAGAGCAAAGTCAATGGGTACAAAATAAGCCTCCAAAAATGTAATTAGGACCTACTGACTCAGGGGTTTTTTTTAAAAGCTGAACTTTAAATTGTGGCTTATATACTACCTTACACTAATTATTGTCTATTTCTAGATTTAATCTGTTTTATCTAGTTCAAATTCTTTCACATAATTGAGTTTCATGGCAACAAAAGAATCTTTGGGAAGTGACAAAGCTAAATTTCAAACCCACACAATGTATTTCAAGACTAGCACAAAGGAAGCAACATGATCTTAGTTCATATCCATCCCCCACACTGAATAAACCAAATTCTCTAGCTGTGATTTCCAGTCAAGAAACATTGCAAAGAAGCTTATTAAAATGTAACTTGAATCTTTAATCCTTTGTAGAGCCAAACATTCTCCAGACATTACCCTCTGCTTTTACTCTCCATAGGAGAAAGCAAATGGAGAGACACTGGTGGTCCTCTGTGAATCTGTTCTTCAACCTATGCATTCCTTTGAAGTTCTACTCTTTGGTGATGAAAAAGGGGAAGACTTTATCTTGGAAAACTAAAATATTCAAATCAATAGTGTGCAATAGGAGGATAACTTGCTAAACCACAGTGAGTATGTGTCTGTAAGCATGTGCATGTGAGTGTTCATTTTCATTCTATATGAAATGAACTAAATATGTATTGGAATGAGCAGATGAAACAAAATAAAGACATACTGTGCAGGAGTATCCTTCTGCAGCAGTATCCATCCTGTCTCCTTTAAATCTTCGTGTATAAACAACTGGTTACTGAGTTACTGAGCTCTGCCTCAGAGTTCAGAGCAAGATCAGACTATTTTACAATTAATAACAACCACAGATGCCATTGAGCACTATTTCATGCTGAAAGTTCATAGTTTCTTAACCTGTTGATCACAGCCTCTGACATAATAGCTGACATATTCCAAAGTCAAAAATTACTTTTCAGATTTAAAAATTCCAGAGCTTTTATTCACACTTTTTTTCTTAGGTATTTTTCAGTCCAGTAGGAAATGAAAAAAAAAAAAAAAAAACCAATGTACAAAACACAAGATGTATTTACAGTAGAACTTGTATCATCCTGATTTAGTTCACAGTAAATCTTTTTCAGTGGATTTGACAAAGAACCCGTTCTCTGGAAGCTTGGTCATTCATCTCCAGAATCAGCTGCAACTCTCTGATAAAAAGAGTAATTTTACATCCAAAATTTCATAATGACTTATGAAGTTTGTCTTTGAATTAGTTTTATCAAATATGAAGTCTCTGTAACTGTTTAGATGCAACAATGTTGAGACAACCATGGTTCATGTTTTCAGTTCACGTCGCTAGATGCATTAACATTAGCTTCCTGTCATTGATTTTCCTTAGTTTTATCAAAGTCTTCTTTGTAAGTTCCATGGTTTCATCCCACTTATTTTTCTCAGGGCTTGTGTATGTCACCAAGTTCTCAGTGTACTGCAAGACTGACTTCAAAAACCTACAGGAAATAACATTAGAGAAAAACTCTTTTAAGGATTTAAAAAGAAAAAAAAAAAAGAGAGAAGACTATTGCAATGCCTGACTTAAAGCAACAAACATCTTTAAGTTTCCAAATCTCCCTCAGGAGGATTGGATGATCAATACATTAATGTTTGCTCCAGTTTTGGAGAACCACTCCCTCCCTCTCACAGTAAGATGGGAAGATCTTCAGAACTTCAATTAACACCACCATAGAAAGAATACAGTGACCAAATGTGTGACAGAGTTTTCCCCAAATGGCTTCCTTTGCTTTCCTGGTCAAATGTTTCACAATGTGTGTGATATCCAACCAGCTGTTAATTAACACACAGGGAGTAAAATCAGCAACATATTAAATGCAACTTTCATGTTTTAATGTTCCCTATCTACACTTCAACAAAGTTATTTTAGCTCCTGAGTGAACAAGGTAAAATTATGACTATAATAATAAAAATTCTCTACAGTACAAATAAAAATGGAATTCTGGGGCAGTTCCTATTTTCATAAAGTAAATTTATATACTCACTTTAGATACTGCTGATAATCAGAAGGATTCTTCTTACAAACTGAATGAACACTGACTAGTTCCAGAGTAGTCAATAGTAAGATGAGCCGCAACACTGGAGACAAAAATTTAATGCTAGAAATAAAATAAAAAAACTTAAATAAACAAACTAAAACCAAATTAAAAAGAAATCATTTATATATATATATATATATATATATATAAATAATAGTAAGACTTCTGCACCTAGTCTAAATTGCTGGATATTGCAAAGTTGGGGGAAAAAACAGACAACAACATGTCCTTCAGCAAAATGCAGTGCAAATCCCAGAAAAGTAAAAAGACTATAAACTGAAAAGGAGGGGGAGAAAAGAAGGCAGATATCTAAGATTCCAAAGAAATCTCACAAGTTCCCATTAATCCATAGATAATAAATTACAGTTCAACTGAATCACAAATGTGTGTCATCAGTTGTCAGATTAAGCTATGTTTCTTAAATAATATTGCTAACATTTTTAGGAACACAACCTTGCCAGTAACAATGACAGTCTAGCAATGCCCCTTAAATTATTCTCCAATTTGAGATTTTCTTGTTATTTCAATATTGCTACTTAATAGTAATCTGGTTGACACTTGACTGTGAAATGGTTAACAAGAACACTGTTGCCTTTAAACTCCCAAGTGAACGCACTGAAAGGCAGCAACAGCAGCGCGCAGCCATTCTCTCATAAACCTAACCACAGAGTAAAGCAAAACCAGCAGCCAACCTGTTCAGCATCCGTCGATAGTTGTGCCTCTGGCGAGAACGCAGAGTCTTGTTAAGCCACTGCGTGTATCTCAGCCCAGCGCCGGCAATAACCTGCTGGGACACTTGATGGCACTGCGCGCTTATTCTGCGGAGTACCACCACTACTTCCAGGACAGGTCGTGGGGAGTACAGCGTGCAAATGCGTGTGTCACAAAGTTCCACCAGCAGCCTCCAAAACAGGAAGGGATTTTTAACGTCAACCTTTTCTTAGCTGGATTTAACATAGGATACATTTCATATTAAGTGCGGTTTGACTCATAATGCTTTAATTCAGAAAACCTGGAAACAAGCTGCCCTTACCTCATGACTGAAAAAACCCCGAGGATCTGTGTAGTAGTAGTGATTGTGTTTTCTATCACTTTATTGAATATAAATGCAAAACTGATTATGATGAATATGTTTCCCATTTTAGATCAAAGAAACACAACCACAATAAACAAAACTGCCTGGCTGAAATGATACACTGAACACATCAAATCACAGCAGGGCTGTGGTTGAAGCCTCCCACCATAGCTGAACTCACAGTGAATTAACATCCACCATAATAAAACTCATTGAAACAAATGCTATTAATTAGTATTCCCATTAGTGTGTGGTCTTTCTGCTGGGCAGAACAAGAAGCAGACTTAACATTGCATAAAATCCAGGTGGTGAGGCCATTTTTTTAATCAACACCACACCAGATCATGCTTTGTTAAAGCACACAGATATCTTCCTGCTGTCATATCTGCTACACCGATGTGTCACACATCACTTTAAACACACTGTTCTTATAGAAGTGTTTCTTAACCTCCCTCATGCTCTGAGATAGCGAAACATTAATGACTTAAAGTGATAAAGGCAGAAAACTCTAAGAATAAGGTTTAACACATCAATAATTAGGCTTCTTTCTTCCAAATGATAAATTTGCAGACTGGTGGGTAGGAAGCAGAAGACCCACATGTTACATAAGTAAAGCAACAGGCAGAATCCTCTTTGCTCCATGCTGACCATGCCTAAGGAGTTTGATTAGGAGTGTTTCATTCCAACACATTCATTCAGTCATGGAACTCTTAAGGCTGCTCTAAGAGTGGCAATTAAAAGTCAAATTATTTTGATCATTATTCCAAGTCAGACATTATTGGAACTAACATACCTTCAAGTCTGACACCAAGCATAACAAGATATTTTCTCTTTCTGAATCTTGATATTAAAGCATGAAAAATAGAATTACATAGTAGTGTATTGCCATTTTGAACACCACAAACAACATTAAAATTAATTTCTGATGCAGTTTTAGCACGAACCAGTCTAGAACCAACCTAATCTAGTAAGTACACAAATATTTAAAATACTTTGCTTTTGTGGTCTGAAAAAAAAAAAAGGCATTTTTCCAGGCTAATTTCCAAATAAAATCTTTACTGTAATTCCAAAATGTACAATGTCTCATTCATATTTTGAAGATGATGTTCAGCTGCAATCCTAAAATTTTCACATTAAATCAGATGCAACACTAGAAAATGCATATAACACTGCAAGAATTTCTCTGCAAACAGGGAAGAATAACTCAGGTTTGAGAGTTCTTACACTGGGCTGCAAGTAGAAGCTGACAGCGGGAACCAGGAGGGCATCAAACTCACCTCTCTGTTAGGACACTATTGATAGGATCATCTGAACTGCAGCAATTCTGGGGCATATAATGCTGCAACTGAGATATAACTTCAGATATCATCAAAATTAAAGTATCAGCTTCAGTATTCCCTTCCAACCTTAAAAACAAAAGAGTCTAAAATAAGATTTGAGATTATAAAATTGTTTAGTACTCATTAATACTTAGATGGCATAGATCAAGATGCAGATGTTTTTTGGATAGCAGTGTATTCAGTGTCCACTCTTACACTCTAATATAATTTCTTTTTCGTCTACTTTGCAAGCATGACCTTTTTCCCCAACTAAAGCAATCTTTTCTCAGTGTCAGCAATCTTCAGAACACCTCTTAATCCTCCATTTATAAAAAGCCCACAGTATACTGATTATATGATAGATGCATTAAATTTTCTTCTCTCAGTTCTAAACAAGTACAATATCCTCCAGTGATATTGTTAATGACTTCCTCCTTTTCGAATAACAATAAAATGCTACATTCTTTTTCTAACTAATACCTCATATAAAGTTTCCCAGTGGTAACCAAGTCCTTTTCAGAATAAGGAATTATTTGCTGTTTTATTTGCTGTTTTATTTTATTTTATTTGGTGATCTTATGCAGCACATACATACCCTTTAATCTTTTGTACTTGTTCCTCAGGCAATGTTGGCAATTCAGGCCATAAGTGGATGCTCTTCATACATTCCACAACCTCAAAAACATATCAGGAAAAATGTTTTGTAAAGTATAGACTTTGACATGCTTTTCTTAGTGACCCATTTAGGAAAAAAATGGCAACAGGCAGTAAGTTACTTGTTCACTAGATATAAGTGTGTAAGCCAACCTTGTTTGTTAAGGTTTAGGTTAGGGCAAAAAGTCTGGATGTACACTTCCATGCTAAAACATTATCTGAATGAACTAATTTAGTATTCTATGAGTTTTTTTATATAAAAGTAACTAACACGACTTTGTAAGATATTGTTTGAATGCTGTTGAAAAGTAAAAGAACTAAGTATGTCTACTGCAATCTCAAATCAACAGAGAAACATCCTCAAGCAGTTCATGATTGGCAGAGAACTACCATGCCATTGGAAAGCAGATTTTGCTACCATGACAGAACCTTAATCAGCTGGCCTTCATACAGTAAAAAACCTTGTAAAAGCCTAATCCAAGATTCCTGGAGACAGGACCTAGCAGTGTTCCTGACATAAAATGCATGAGATTAAGAAAACTACAGAACCCATTTAAGAATAAAGCTATTTAGTTATCTAGAACACAAAGACAGTATCAATTGCAGTAACAGGAGTGTGCATAATTATATGTTACTTTAGGAAAAAAAAAAAAAAAAAAGTAAGGTTTGAACTTTTTTTTAGGACAACCAAAACATGAAGAAAAGAATTAGATAATTTTGAGGATTCACAATTTTAAGGACCACAATACTTTCACAGATGGAAGTACCTACCTGTTTCTTGAGTCGGGAAATTGGGTGGAATCGAGATTGGTAGCAACTTGCACAGTTCATCAGTGGTTTTATGACCATGTGCTCCTGATGTACAAGATCACAGACAATACACAACAGTTCCTCTAAGCTGTTCTAATTATATGCAGACCTAGACTTATACTTCATTTTATGCATGCCACCTATACCACTGAAGTCAATAAACACTTCCAAATGTCTAAGGGCTGAAAAAAGTAATCTGCACAGTGAGTGGTTAAAGCTTAATTTCACATACTTTAACTATGAAACCTGACAGCAGTTGACAGAAAAGCAACCAAGTTCTCTTCATGCAGCAGCACACAATAGATCTTGAGAAACTAAAAAAGAGCTGCAACTAATAAATGGAAGATTTATCTCACAGGTTGCTGTGTGATATTGAAAGAAGTAATTCCAAATACAAACAGGAAACTGGGGAGAGCAAACACAGTAATTGCTAATGTTGAGAAACATAGTGGTAGGCAAAAAGTGTTTACAAATTCATAGTGTAAGTATAGATACAAGTAACACTTCCATTAGCAAAGCACTATTATTTACAGTATCTCAGGTAAAGAAAATCTCACATACCTTAGTGGGTGAGCTACATACCCTTCAGATAATTCTGCAGATAAACAGGCTAGTTCATCAATACAATTTGACAAAATTAAGTGGAATCATTATAATTCATGAATCAACCTTGTGAATAAAAACTGGTTAAGCCAACAAATTAGGATACAGCAAGAAAGGGTAGCATTTTGGAAAACTTCCTGTACTTATTTCACCACAAAACTAGGCAAAACTGCTTTCACAATTTTTTACTTGAAGGAATATTTAATTTGCACAAAAAGCAGTTGTCAAGAAAGATTCAGTCATAAAATTCTATCTAAAATCATATTCGGTATCCAAAATAACTGAAAAAAAATCTTCTGAGAATAATATACTGGTCCCTACCTTAAGAGAAAACATATCCTCATCTGAAAATCTGCACAGAAGAGAAATAGCAAATCCAACTATCTGGTTAGCTACTTCTCTGGGAAATGTTTCTAGATTGATCTCTCCATGGCTTAAATGATCTCTTATACGTGGGCCTTCCTGGTGGTTCAAGAAATCCCAAAGAAAGTCCTGTGGAAACACACACCAAAACAAAATTCTATTCTATGTGTATTCACAGTGAATTGAATATGTTCAGTATATAGAATATCTCTGAAAGACAAGTCTGTGACCATGTCTATATTTAAGATATTCAGAAGAAAAAACAGTGCAAACTATACTTGTAATATACATTCTATATTGTGACAGCTAACAACAGATTTCCTTCAACTTTGTGTCCCAGGGCCTTCACAGCCCCATTGCCTCTGTCAACAGGACAGTAACCTCAGATCTCCCCTACATTCTCAAAAGACCTCTAAACTCAGCACCCCTAGTTTTCCTGTTCACAATCTGTTTGGGTAGAAAGATGCAGAATGTGCTCTGGTAGGTTTGAGCACATTTTTGTGCTCTCTGCCCAGACAGTGTAATGCACATCCCACAAGCAATCAGAAATAAGGTTTGAAATTTCCCTGTATGAGGCATGAGCTTTTCTCCTGCTCCATTCAGCTGAACTTCAGAAGTCTAAAGACAAATATTTCTGAGACACTTATATTTCAGAAAGAAAGCTAGTTCCATATCCTAATGCAATAGATCTTATCAGGTATTACTTTGTATCCTCCATAATAAAAAAGGCTAACACGCTTCTAAGGTTCTAAGGTTCTAAGCTGCTAGACATCAGCTATATCAAATAAGTGAGTATTAGGCATATCATAAAGATTATTACTAAGTGAAACAAACAAACAAACAAACAAAACACAACATCAACAAAACCCCAGAAAACTTTCAAAACACTTGCCATGGCAGGCTCCTCAAGAACGACAGGCAGCTGGTTGACTTCTCCATTATCCAAATGCTTTGCTAGCATCTAGAAGAAAAAGTAATTTGAATAGAAACTTATTAAATTATTGAAGGCCATAGAATCAAAGAAGAAGCAACATCTAAAGTAGTTTTCCTAATCTCATGTGATTCCTTCTGCCACTCTAGAATCAAGATGCCTAATTGTTACTGACAAACCATTTGAAATAATCCAATCAGCTTGTAAAACTGAGGATTTATGCTAGCAATATTTATTTGTATTTATTTTGAATAACTGAATCTAGGAAAAATAGCAGAGTCTTTGTTTCTTTAAAGTGATGAATTTCAAGATAAAAATATTTAGAAAGAAATAGTCTGTTCATTACAATTTGTATTAATTTTGATATTTTCTGGAGTATCCCAAAGTTAAAATGTTTACTGTCCATCATCTTTTATTCAGAAAAAAGTCAGAAATAATGCCATATTCAACAAAAGAAAGTGTATTCCTAACTCTAGAAGTAGGAAACATGTATGGTTTAAATTCTGACACTGATATATATATTTTTTAAAAAATCACAGTACCTCATCAAAAGTGGTGTAGAGAGCAGAAGACTAGAACAAAACACAAATAATATTATTTGTTTTTCAAACAAAATAAATTAACTAGACATCTATATAAAACTTTAGTTTATTCATTTGCATGAGATACCAGAGGTGCATGAATAGCAAAGAAGTCCCCTTATGAATGAAAAAAGAGACTTTGGGATTTTGTGCTGAGTTCTTAAAAACAAATATATCATGTCCTGCTTTTCACCCTAAACTACTGTTTCTCAACACTAATATTCCACTACTTTTTAAGTCCTTTCTAGAGGCAGACATTTAAAAAAAATTAAAGGCATTAATGAATCTCAACTGGAGATCTGTAAATGATGCTCCAAAATTGATTGAAATTTTGTGGGGTAAATCTGTAAATGGTTATAGATACTACGCTTCTAGAATAACTATTTCACAAATATTGCAAGCACGAAATCATAACTGACTTTAGACAAAAGTTTACCTCTGCTGTTAGCAATCGATTTGGACATTTATTAGATGTAGTGAAGAGCAATCTAAGTCCAACTTCCAGCTGAGGAAGTAAGAGAATCACACTGTCAGCATACCTGAAAAAGTAATAGAGATACCCAAAGGGTGTTTTTCTTCCTGATTAATATAAACCATTTCAGAGTTACAGTCCCAGGCCAAACAACCCTGACAAAATTCCTTTGTAATGCACTTTGCAAACAAACAATAAATGACTACCAGTGCCAAACAGAAATTGACCACTGAATTCAGGCTCAGAGACACAAATAACTCAGAAAAAGATGGAGCATGGGAGAGGAAAACAAAACAATACACTTTCTTCCAAAATCAAAAATGTATGATTTAACATATGAAGATTTATTTCCACTTGCTTTGGAAGCCTCTCATTTTTTGCTATGTCTCTGATAGCTCTTTTTGGGCTTCAAAAATTAGTTTATAATCTTAGCTGGCACAAAACAAAGCCAGAACGCAACAAGCTTTCCAAGAGATCACCATAACAAAGCATAACTATATGCTGTGAAGTAATTTAGTATGAAGTCTTAGAATCTGCAAATGCAGAGATAAAAATACAGAATATATTCTTTTTAGATTAAAAAATAATTTTAAAAAATCTTACCTGCTTTGCTTAAAAGCTGTTAAAGCAGCGATCCAAAATGGTAACATTATTTTTAATACAAAACGGGACAGTTTCACAAGTTCTTCAGCTATGGAAAGTATTTCATTATTAAGATCTGCAAGTTAAAAAATCAACATTGAAAAATTACATATAATCTACTCTTTACCAATGAATTTTTAATATTTCACTGAATATGTGATACTATTTCAACATTTGTAAAGGGAGATTTAAAAGATATGCAATTAATTTTATCCAATTTGTTTTAAATCTGGCCACAACAGTGGCCATATTTAAGATCAGAAATTAAATATGTAAGATTGCATTTGTGGTGATAATATAAAATTACAGAGTAAAACCAGTTTAAAAAGTCATGTTTGTTTTTTATTGAAAAGCTACATAGCAACTGGACCCAGCTTCTGTTGAGTTGTTCTCTACCTACTTCAGATACTTTAAAAAAGTATAATATAAATGAATCATTTCTCTTCAGCCAGAATCAGTACAGTAGTATGAACATTTGAACATGAGCACATTGTTCCTATTTTATCAATTTTCTGTGTTGAAAACACAGCATAATAAATTAACATTTCATACTTCAATGCTACCATGTAATGAAACCTACAGTTATAAATTCACATTATAAATGTCTTATCCAGGAGAAAGCTGAAAATTATAAGTGTAACTTGACTGCAGTATGTGCTTTTTCAAAGCCAATCAACAGCTATAGGATTTATAATACATAAGTAATGGAATGTTATCAGCTTGATTTGGTTCCCAAAAGCCTTGTCTCAATTTCTTGGACAGATGTTCCCCTGATTATGTAGCACAAATTGAGCACAATCACCACTGACACCAAGATTCCCTATATGCTGTTATTGCCTTAAAATAGTTGGAATAATCAAACAAGGTCTGTGGTCAGGGAGAGGATTTTAATCTGGCACTTCAAATCCTTCCCTGAGAAAAGCATCAGAGTAGTGAAGATGTGTCACCATCTTTTACTCTGTTTCAACACTACCTTCCCTATAAGACTCAGGGCACTCCTGCTGGGACCCTTGGATTCTGAGCTGGAACTCACTGATTCTGAAAAAAGTTAGATTTCATGAAGGCAAACTAGATGACTGTTACATGAAAGTAACTCTCATAATCAAAAAAAAATGTCACTTACAGTTGAATTCTTTTAGAAGCAGCTATATTTCGTGTTTCAGTTTATTATAATTATTTTAGAATGCAGTAGGTTTTTTTACTCAACAGTCAGTGAACTGTCTACATATTAAGAATTTGCCCTATAGGCATGATTGGTTCGTCTAATGATGGCGTATACAGCTACCTTAGTTAAGATTTAATCTTGGAACGCTGGAAAGTGCATTATTTTCAACAGCACTTTTGGATAAGGAAACAAAAGCAAATACGGGATAATAAAAAATTGCTAGTGGTTAAATACTTACCTGGAAATGCATCAAGCTCCTCTAAGCTAATGAAGTTCACATAAGGTCGATGTACTAAAACACCTGTAGTTTGCAGAAGATAAGTCTGTAACAACTGACCCAATCCTGCAGTTAAAAAAAGCAGCATAGCACAGTATCTAGGGAGAATACCACAATATATTAGAAAAGCTTATACAAAGAAATCTTTTGCAAAGAACCAACATTTGTGAGTTAGGAACAAAGGGGTATTTTTTTCTTTTTTACAAAATACCTAGAACATACAGTCTCCATCTAAGTAGGGGCACTTAATAACTAACTGCATTCACGAACATGAAAAAAAAAAAGAGTAGAAACAGAAAAAAAGCATCACTGTATTCTACATTGGCTGCTGTTGCTCCTCATACCCCATTCCTCTATCTTTTGTTCCAAGTTACTTCTCACTGCTCTGACTTAAAAAAAAGCGAAACTTTCTTGTTTTCCCTAACGGTACAAAACCCGCTGCACCTAATATTGGCCATCTTTGTAATGGCTGAAGTATTCTGTGGAAATCCATTTCTAAAAGAAGGAGAAGCAGCAAGGGAATTTTTTTTTTTTCCCATAAGAGAGGCAAGTTTTGTTAACCACTTTCCAAGAACTCACAAGTCTGACTTGCAAGAAAAGGAGTGTTTTTTTCCTGGTAACTTACTTGGCAGGAATTTCTTGTGGTGATGCAAACCCATGCCACAAAACATTACGAAGGTTCAGACCATGTGGAGATCCAATGAATACCCTCAGTACATTCATCTAATTAATAAACAAAGCAATTACAGCATGAAGAAATCTAATATTTTTTGCTTTTCTAATGCTTCTTACTTTTATTACCTTTCCCTGGCTGAAAAGTTCAGAAGTTATTGAAAATTACAATGTCTACTGTCAAGATGACTGGCAACCACTTGTCACAGTAACAGAAACTCATTATTTGCAATTCCCAGTATTCTCTGAAGGAGAATCTTTCAGCTTATTTGTACAGGATATAGAATATAATATAGGAAGAATCAAACTAGTTACTAGACATCCCAAACAGTTATGACAGACAAACAAACGAGATCGAGTTTAGCTCTTACTTCTTGTAGTATAAATCCAGTGTAATTTAATGCAAATTAGCACAACGTACATTTGGTAGGAAGAAAACCAGCTCAGTAGCTATTCCTTGTTTCAAAACTATGTACTTACTACAGCTTGTCCAAAGACATCTGCAAGTTGCTCAGATGCAAGCAAGTCTCTCAGAAGGAAAGGACAATCGCTACCTTTAAGTAAATACACCTATCAAGAAAAAAAGAGCAGAACAGGTAATAAATAATTTATTATACTTCTTTGCATTCAAACATATACCTTGACTATTTTACCAAATAACCATTTTCATTATTGCAAAACCACTAACCAAACGAAATCCACTAAATCCTTAAAAAGACTTTAAATTTCATGACAATTTCATGTAATTTCATGACAAATTAAAATTTAGACAACATATCATGAAAGAGTAGATATTTTACTTAATGTGACCATAGTGATGCTTTTCACAGTGTCTGTACATATACCGCTTTTCTCTTCCAAAAAATCCCACAAAAAACCAGTAGGGCACAACAAGAACACATAATTAACGGAATAAGCTCCACCAAGGACAGTGTATTTTGTTCTTACAAGAGAAATTTATAGGGTCTGTCATTGTGAAAGGGAGGAGACCTGTGATTCATCTTCTGATTCAGACTGTTCTTTCAACTAGATTTTATCCTTGTTGGACAATCTTAGCATCTCAAGTATCAATTGCTATCACACATTCCATTCTTTGTACTCTCCCTGAAATTTTTTTTGCAATCTTTGGTGATTTTCTTTACTGCAAAATTTACCTTGCCCCACACTTGGGCAAATTGGTTTGTGAGTTAGCCCATTGCTCTTTCTCTGACATTTCCTTCTCCAGAGCTCCTCAGAGGTATTGAACTACTAGCCATGTTAACTTCTTACCTGGCTGTAAAACAGCCCAGCAGCAAAACCTGCTAAAGTAGCTGTTTCTCCCTTCTCCCTAGGAAAGAAGTTACCCATCAGCCTGTCTTTCCAGCTGCACGCCACCCCAAACAGAAGTTAAGACACCATTAGATCTTCTGTGGCAGCTATGCTGCCCCACTTCACTTAAATAAATCAAACTAATAAAGACCTACTATATGTACACTGATTAATCAAACCCTTCTCTTTCCTAATTAAATTGGTTAGTAACAGCACTCACACAAGCAATTCTACAAGCACTGGTGAAGGAGCCACATATATGTTTCTGTTTCTATTAGCACAAGTGGATCCTGGAAAGAACCAAACTGTCCAACTCAAAATGCGTGTGGGCTATTAGTGTACTACTACAGTACAGAGTAATAACACTTTTTTCAATGTACAATTAAATCCAAGAGCACATTCCCATCTTATAAAGCCAAATCTGCGATAGACCCCTCGTTTTGGCACTTACATCACCTAGGGCTCGCTCCAAGCATGATGTTAGTTTCATTAAGCCAAGAGCAACTTCTGTAGCTTGTATGTATTGTAAAACATCAAACACTTCAAGAAATACCTGCATGATGGGGGAGAGGAAGAATGTTTTGTTCAATATTCAGAAGGAAACATCACATTGCCAAAAGCACAGAGAAACTTAAATATTCCTCCGTGATAGTTGCTATGCAAGTGTAGAAAGAAAATCATGTCAAAGGAATGAAAGTGTAGATGCCAGGAGAGAAATTTCCCTAGAGTACCTCTTGATATCTAGTGCTTTACATCTTTAAAGTTATCCATAATAACTTTACAAAGTAGAATGTGGTATTAGGCACAGATCATTAGAAAAACAAAATTTTGCAAACTAATGTTAGAACAGGCCCAAAACTCCTCAGTTTGTCTAATACAAAATCCAATTACAAAGTCAGAAAAATTACAAGTAACCATCTATCAGAGAAGGACAATTAGTTACAAATTCTAAGCATATTGGTTCATGGATATCTCTTCTATGTTGTCACATTAAACTTTTGTTCAGATTACAAAATACAAACTGTTAACAGAAATTTCCATACCTGTATGCAGTTTGTCCAGTGGAACCATGATGCATACTGAAATACAAATTGCTCCTTGGTCAGAGATTTGAAGTACAAATTAACAGATTCACACACAGGTCCTAACGATCGTATGCTTCTGATATAATCCACGCTTTGATCTTAAATTGAAAAACGGAAGGTGATTAGGGTACCAGCCTTCCTGAAGGTCAAATATTTTAAAACTTACTACAGATGAAACCTGCTATAGTTTGTGTACATATTTAGCACAGACAATTTTATCCTGACTATTTTAGCACAACCAATACAATACAATTTACTGTGCAAAACACCAGACAGAAAAGGTATTGAAAAGTAAAACTGCAATGCAAAACCAGGTAAGATCAAGCACCTTCTCTGAATAGAATGAAAAAACAACCCAAAAATTCTACCCCAACAAAAACTTAACAAAGGAAATATGGAAGTAAATAGGATCATTATGTTCTGCTTTTGTTGAAATGTGAAGAATCTACTAGAATTTCTATACAAATTCCATATATCAAGCTGAAAGCTAGTGCAGGCTCAGCAGGAGTCAAATTGCACCACTTATGGCCTTTAAAGAAGGCAGATGGATGTGGTACCTTACAGAGTGGTACCACTGCTTCTTTTTCATGGGACACTTTTTATAGGAAAATAAATTCTTCTGGTTTACTGAAAGATGTTTTTACCATCTCTGGAAGTTAATAACAGAGCTTGCATGATGCAATTTGGCAAATTGAAATTAAATTAATTCATCAGAACAAAAATACTTTGTTTTGGTAAAAAAAACCAACCCTACAAACTATTCTATATAGCAGGGAAACAAGATCGTACTTCTGTACAACCTAAAGTTGGGAAACACAAACAGAAGCATCAGTAGCAATATTGATGGCCTCAGGCCTTTAAATTTACTGCAAAAGGAACATAAAGAACACAAAACAAAGCAATTATGCAGTTGGAGAGAAGCAGAACTGAACCCCTTATGTTGCAGGCACATTAAGCTGGAACCAAGATGAAGGCAAAGTAGGAACTACTTAGGTAGCACAGATTACATGAACCTTAGGAGCCAGAAAAAGCCAAATACCAATTGCAGATGAAAAAATTTAAAGCTCTTTGTAGATAAGAACTCTACATAGTCTAATCTGCAGCAGAGCTAATGCTATACTGTAACAAACTGTCACAACTCAGCTAGGATTGCTATGAACTGTACCGAAATTCTGCATCAGTCTTAAATGCATCACTAGTACTGCAGGTAAATACCAACCTGATTCAAGGTAACACACATGCTCTGTAACAGCGTGCCAACATACTTCCCCATTTCCAGATAAAACATTATTAATATCATAGGTGTCTGTCTTCTCAAATCCAAGTTTGCAAATTGCATAATGCACAGGTTGAGAAAGGCAAGTAGTGACCGAGTCTGGCAATGCCATCTGGAACAAACAAACACACACACAAACACAGAATGAATCCCTGTATCAAGACAGCACACAAGAACAACAACAACAAAAAATTAAAACATACCCATAAGCACAGCTACATAGACAGTAATAGGGCATATGTAAACAAGCTGTTTGGGTTTGCAATGCGGGTTTCATCCACGCACGCAATGAAAGGAACTCTCAACCAGAACCCCCTTTGTAAAACTGTGGGAAAGCATTGCTCTGTTTTCACAAGGTCAGGAGGGTGTATTTCAGAATGGTTATATCCACTGAAACCACGACAAGATAGACTGAAGAAAAATATCCCAGCCTATACATTAATGTTCTACCTAATCTCTGAACTTGCAGAGAAACTGATGCTACTTCAAGTAAACCAAGAGCATCAGCTGTTAGAACCAGCAAGATCCTTGGAGGGAGGAAGGGGAAGGAAAAGCAAATTCTGTAGCAATGTTAGTGCAATTTAAGCATTCATGCTGTTTCCACAATAGCATTCATGCTATTAGTCTAAACAGAAAAATGGACTGATTCAGAAGCACACATTTAAATTTTTTAAAGACCAGAGCAAAACTTGCACGACCGCTGCCACCCTTTGTTACTATTACTTATGTAAAACGGGCCAGGCAAGGGGCAGAGCGGTGACCTTTGCAGGCAGAGCAGGTCACCGAGCGCCGGGCTGGCACCGGCAGGAGCTGTCAGCAGGGCAGGGCTGTCCCCTCCCCTCCCCTCCCGCCGCACCGCCCGCAGGCCGCAGCCCCGGCCCCGCGCCCCCGGTGCCGCCATGGCCGCCGCCGCCTGCGGTACCGGCGCCCGCGCGCGTCGCGTCACGGCCGGCTCGCGGGCAGGGCCCGGGCCGCCGCACACCGCCCCGTGGGACCGCGGCCACAGCCATGGAGGGAGGGAAAAAGCGCCAGGATAAAGACACAGTGAGCGACCGCCAGGGCCAGGGGCGGCTCCGTGGGGGCTGAGCTGGCGGGGGTCGGCAGCGGGGGCAGGGGGCAGCGCAGCGGCCCCGGCGTGGAGAAAGGGGTGTGATGTCCGACTGGTGTGGGAGTGCCGGTCCGGGCCTGCAGCGCCTCAGTTGGGAGGGAAGGATGGGACATGGACTACGTGGGTTAAAAGGTGCGTGTGCTCTTGTTAAAATGGATATGAGGAATGCTGTTGTTCCCTCTTGGTGAGCGCCCGGTTTGGGATAGCTCGTGCTCTTTCTGCTCGGCCAGGTGTCATGTTCGCCCGTGCCCTGCGGCTGGCGTGCTGGCTCAGGTATTGGGAGGCAGAGCTGCTGTGGTGGGAAAGGAAAGGGTGGTCCTCTCTTTGGTGGGGCAGTCTCTTCAATTCGGGGCGCTGCTCTAAACTAGAAGCTGTGCCCTCTTCTGAAGAAATAAACAAGAACTCATTTCTGTTTGTTTTAAAAACCAAAAATGGTTGTTAAAATGGACTTACAAACAAAAGCTTTTTTGCCCTCTTAGCATACTTCCATCTGTATGTCCAAAGTTAAGCCAACCTACTCGAGTTGAGTAGCCTAAGAACAGGCGGGTTTTGGTCAAGGGCTTAAACGCAGTCAATTCTTCAACTTTCAAGAGTTTTTTTCACAGAGGGTGCAAATATTTTACAGAAATGTGACTGCAACATTTAGCACCCCAAGTGCTAAAACTTGGGGTTTTATTGTGTATTTTATACAGTGATATACAGAAGTAGGTTTATTTACTAGCCACATCTATGGAGAAATCAGTTTTTGGTTGCCTCATTAGTAAATGCAATGACTTCTTGCAAGTGATTATGAAAACTCCTGTCACTAATAATAGCAGGTAAACTTTTAGGTATCACCATTTTTAGAAATTGTGTGCTGTAGACATGAATTTTTTTTCCATCATTAATGAAAGAGGTTGAAGGTAGTGTGGCTCAAGCTGAACCATGTCAGCAAAGAATCACTGCTTGGACTGTGCCCTTTTTCACAATTTCATTGCTACTTACATGGATGGGGATGGTCATTTGAAGACCTCAGCAGCAAGACTTGAGGTGGTTTTTCTTCTGTTAGGTGACGTGTGATGAACATATCAGGGCTGTAATCTTTTGAGATCTGACTCTGCAGTTAGTAGATAATGCGTGTCCACAGGCTAAGAGCAAATGTGTTTGGTCCTTGTGTTTTTAGAGTAAGTGCTATTCAGAGTTCAAAAAACACCAGCAGGCAATTTACACCTAAGGCTGCCAACATCACTGCTTTTAAGGAATTAAAGGACACTTGTAGGTAATGTCCACAGTTGTTGACAGAACTAATGTGCAAGTGATTTCGTAGAGAAGAATTTCTTAGTTTCTTCCCTGATTCTTAAAACTCTTCAGACGGAAAGATTTGTGAGCCTCTGAGTAGCACATCTTCTAAAATAATTCTCATTAGACTTTTATATTATCCATAAGTGACGTTTTTTTCTGTACTTGTTAGCATAAGCCTTGCATTGTGATGTTATTTCACATTTGAGTTCTTTTCTGCTGTCCTGGAAAGGAATTGATGATTTTTTCTCATGTTAAATTCCAGCAGTAGTCAGGAAGTGGAGCCGAGACTGAAGTCAGTGAAACTTGGAAGTGGTTTGTTAGGGAATAGCTGATATGGAAGACCACTGCCTGTGGCATTTGTTATGATCTCATTGGTTCCTTGTGCTTTCTGTCTCTGCCTTTGTTATTATTTTACAGTTCTATTGTAAGCTACCTTGATGGACAGGAGGTGACTTTCTTTTTTGCAACGTCAGACTTGCTTCTTGCATTCATAGAGGGACAAGTTTTGTTACGTGTGTTGAAGAGATAGCGTACACAGCTGGATGGGGAGAAAATACGATCTTCAGAGATCTGATTTTAAGTTCCAAGCAAAATCACAAAGCTTTGCACACTGGAGCTTACTTTTTTTTTTTTTTTTTCTTTTGATGAGCGAATTAAATCATCAATACATAAACTACTATTTTAGCAACAAGGAATAAGGGCGAGTAAAATAAAGTAGTAAATGAACCAAGTCTGGATTTTGGGTGGGCTGTTTGAATGAAAAGCTTGAACTTGTGGCTAACATTCTTGGATGGGTATGTTAATATCTGTGTGTTTTTACATGGAAAGGGGAGTAGATTCAGTGTACTAATATGCTGTATCTGATTGATGAATTTAAATTCAAAGTTCAGTTGGATTTTGCTGGAAAAGAATTTAAAATTGAGTGGAAGTCAACCACTTCTCTTTTTTCAGGAAAAACAGTAGTGTTAAAACAGAAGATGATAACCAGATTCTAGCTTTCTTTGGTTTTTGATAACATATTCCTAGACTAATTGTTGGGGTTTTTTTTCTCTTAACTATACACCATAAAGTATTATGTAGAGTCTTTAAAATTCTAAAATATTGGCATGTGATGTGGATTTTTTTTATTATTTTGTATAGTCAAAAGGAAAAAAGACAACTCAGGATGCTTCAGGCACGGCTCCAACAGAAGTGAAGGCAAAGACAAGAAGCCGTAACACATACAGACTGGAGCCCCGTACTAGAGTTCAGGATGGTTTAGTCAGAGACAAAGCTCAAGCAATACTAACGGTATAGTATAACTTAAATTAATTGTCTCATTGCAAAAGAAGCTTGTCTTGCAGAAGTATTTACAGAACAGTGACTATTACATAAACATGCATAAATCTCTGAAATCTTTTGAGTTTTGGCACATGAGTGTAATTGTACTCCGTTTTGCAAAGTGTAGTAGGGCCTCTGCAAGGTCACTGCTGAACATGTGCTGTTTAAGTGGAGCTGAAGCTTCATAAACTCTTGCATTTTGTAAAATCAAATTGAGCTACAGCACAGTTCAAAGTATCATAATCCACAAAATATCCAGTTAGCGAAAGATTATGTCATCAAATTTGTGGATTTCTATTAATTCTGCTAATATCACAGGATCTGCATAAAATTACTTGGTATCCTTGACAGTCAGACTGCTACGTACACAAATCAGGCAAAAATGAAAGAGAACAATCTGTTGAGATAATCCAAAACTCTTAGTGGTATTTTGAACAGTTATAATCAGATCTTTTTAATTCTGCAGTCTGGAAGACATATCCTGGATATTTGGAACAGATATTTGTAGCACTGTTTTCCAGTGAACTGAGCCCAAATAATGGAGAAGAATATGCTTCTGATTGTTAAATGGCGATTGGCTGGGCATGTGTGTCACCTTTAAAAAAACAGATAAAACATTTCAGAGTAAAAGTAGTGCATCCTTTGCTGTTTGAGACCATCGTCTGTACTGCCTATTCAACTCACTAGTTCTTCTCATGTTCTTGTAATGAAAATGACTGTAAAGGGTGTTTTTTCCACCAGACTACTAGGATGAAAACTAAGATCTTTCAAAATTGTTTTTGATAGAGTAAACTACAAGATGCCACATATGATGGAGCTTCTAGTCCCTTCTTGTGTGCTTCAATCTCAGAAGAAATATTAAAGGCTGTGAAGGAATTGGACTATGACCGTTATAAGTATGTGGTATCAGTGCTAATTGTGGAAAAGGCAAATCAGGCAATGATTGTAAGCAAACATATTATTTGTTATGTGTTTGAAAATGAAAACCAGTTTTTAGAACTGTGTGTTATCTCCTAAGTGTTCTTTCACTTTCAGCAGCTTAACTTGTTTGAGGTGGTCCTGAGGCTTTTATGTTCTTTATGGGTAGTAGTATCCCAGATGATAATTCAGGGTCCTGCTGTGATTCTGCCTAACTCTCTGAAGGTTGTTGTCTTCATGTGTTCAGTAAGTGGTAAGCAGCCCCTTCTGCACTTCCCTGTCACTCACTTGTTTCTGCTGCATGCTATGCCAGCACAATTGCATGAGTTCAGTGAATTTTGTTTTTCTTTGTCCAGTGTACTTGGATCTCCATTTGGGTTCTCACATTCAGTGCAAAATGCTGTGCAGTTGTAGTGTGGGGTGACATGGAACAGAAGGGTGGCAAGGAAAACGATGGTAACTGCAGCTGCCACCAGACATGTTCCTGGGACTTCAAATTAACACCAGTCATCTGAACTCGGAACCTAAAATAAAAGGATTCTAGATTTTGCTGTGTTGGCATATAAATTTAGTATTTCTAGTGCCCATTGGCATTCAGAACTCTTATCTGTCTCATAGACAGATCTCGTAGACACTTCTGCTTTGGAGTGTTCATCATCAGTCCTTAAAACCTGATTGAAGCCAACCTGTGTTTAGTGGGTTACATGAAACAACGTTTGGAGGATTCAGCTTCAGAACTAAATCCAGTTTGTGAGTTGCCTGCATCTACCTGCTTTTCTGGTGCCCTCTCACAGTACACTGCCTCTAAGGGGTGTTTTGACTGAGGAGCTGTACGTACAGATTAGTGAACTGGTCCAAGTTAACTTTTTTCTCCCAAGGAATATATTTATTCCAGCCATCAATGCACACAGTTTAGCTTTGAAAACAATTTTATCAATAGATGGTTTTAAGTAGGCTGGAGTAAGCTGGAGGTGGAGGCGTGGGGGATGTGACTCCTTGCTTGTATATGTTCACAAAAGGAACGTCTATTCAGACAGACATTCTGTTGCTTTTGAAGGGATGCTGTTACAGTTTGTTAAATTGTAACAAGTGAACACAAGAGAGAATTAGGGCAGGGTTTGGTGTTGGGATTTTTGGATCTATCTGGATTGAAGCTTTACTGTGAAGCCAGAAGATATATTTAACATGGAATAGGAATTGTTAATTTAATTCTACTTTTGCACTGTTGTTAATAGTTGTAACTCTCCTAATATGATTAGATTAACATTCAGATAATTCTGTGTGTTCTTTAAAAATAAATAGTAAAACTGCTGCATATAGGTTCACTTGTACCTTTTTCTCTTTTATCCCTTTAGGTTGCCAGCAGATGCCTTTGGGATGTTCAAAGAGACACTTGGGTTTCAGCTAAATGTGAAACTGATACATTTATTGCACTGGCTTTGGTAATGGCTTGTTATTACGACTAAAACTCTGAAAGTCACAGCTGCATTTGTGCACCACAATACATGGTATATTTGAAAATTTTCAAAACATCATTATTTTAATATTCATTTTTGTCCTATTGCTGTTGGCACATTCAAACTGACACGCAGTTGAGATAATTTTGCTTGGTTTTGCTCTGTTTAAAAAAAGAAAAAAAAACACCCAAAAAACTGCTTTGGAAATGTTTATGGTTGAGTACATATGGGCTTCATCTGTTGTAATGCTCTGCTGTGGAAGTGGGAGCAGCTGGTGTAAGGCCAAACATTGCAAAATTTTGAATATTGCTTATCTCTTGGATGCCTAGGACTGTTAAGCAATGCTTACATGCAGTTGCAGGTATCATGCAAGTATAATGCTTCTTAAAAGCATGCTTTTTGTCAGAAAAAGCAGAGTTCATTATTCGTTTTCATAGTTGGTATCTATGATAAAATGCTAGTCTGCCTAAACATTTGGCTGGGAGGGAAACTGATTTGCTGGCCTAGGAACCTGTGCAAATTTTCGGCTGCTTGCTTTGAATGAAATGAAAGTTCAGTTATTAGGTTCCCCGGGTCTTAACCTTTGGTTAAGTATCACCTAGGGTCTGGTTGGTGGACAAATACAGAATTGAGCGAGTTAGGTCACATTGGTCTATGGGCTTCTGGTGGCAGTGGCAGGAGGATGATGGGGTCAATTGGGAGGCTATTGAGAAGTGGTCCGTAACTGGCAAGGGCAGCAGCGATTGTATTTTTTAAAATGAGACTCCGGCAGATCTGTGAAGTGTATAGACATCAGCTTTTGGATCTGCCGTGCGTGGAAATCGAGCGCTGGTGCCATTACCATGTCCGTTTTATTGTTGGGAGCTGCAAACAAACGCGGACGGGGCGGCAGTGCTTCCCAACGCCCCGTGGCCAGCTTGGGTCCGGGCGCGTTTGGAGCCGCGGGTGGGCAAACCTCGAGGGGCGATGAGCAGCCCAGGCCGCGGGTGGGCGCACACGCCAGGCGGGGGAGCCCCCGGCCGGGGGCGGCGCCGGGGCTGGGGCGCGGCCGTGCGCTTTGTTCGCCGGCGCGGGGCCGTGCGCGCCCACGGGGGCCGGCGGCGTGCTGGCGGGTGCGCGCGCCGCCCCGGCCCCCGGGACGGGGGTCGTTCCCGCGGCGGGTAGGGAGGGCTGCGCCTCAGCTCCGCCCGCCCGTACCGGCGGGACCGGCACCGGCACCG